>CAJVPV010001782.1:0-14666 GCA_910591835.1 Acaulospora morrowiae | reverse complement strand
TTGCCTGAAAATATAAATTATTTAAAATTATATTAAATAAATATTAAATAACAAACAGTATTTAAACTTACTGTTTTTAGCTGTATAGCATGTGCAACCATGTTATATATCAAATTCCATCATGTTTCAATATCTAAAATTGATTTTAAAGTTTCTATTTTCTATATTTTACAAGCATTATTTAATTTTTCCATTTGTTGGGATGATGATTGTATTTTTACTACAAGTTTTCGTAACTATATAAAAATAAATTAGTAAATATAAAAGAAAATATACCTATTGCGAAACTTATCTGTTATAAGTTTTCTTTCAGTATATTTAAAGCATCTTGTATATTTAAATTAATAACATGTGCAAAACATCGCAATTGATTTTTTGCTACACTAAAAGAAATTATTTGAGTTTTACTCCACTCTTCTATTAATTTAGCAAATGTTATATTGTTTGTAGCATTGTCAGTCATAATTTTTAATACCTTTAAAATTAAATAGTAATATTAGCTATATATAATATTTATTTTAAATATAATATATAAGATAAACTTACTTTAGTTTGTATTATAAATTTGTTTAAACATGATAAAAATACTTCTTTAATACTTTCACCTGAATGGATATCCCACAATTGTATAAAATCTATTGTTATATTTTGCATTATCCAATTTTTGTCAATAAAATATGCAGTTATAGTTAGAAATACTTTTATTGAAATCAATATTCAAATATCTAATGTAAAAGAAATTCGGCTTCTTGTTTCTTGTAATATTTTTTGAATTTTTTCTTGATTGTTTAAATAAAAATCCATTATACTTGTCTTAATAAAAGTAGCTGAAAATATTTTTGCATCTGGTACAAGTATTTATATAAATTCAAGGAAAGCTTATTTTTGAACAATCGTAAATGACTGCTGGTTTATAACAATCCAATGGACAAGTTTTTTTTTTATTTTTGCAGGATTATATATCCATTAGATATAAATAAAATTTAATAATATTCTTTACAATTTTGAAATATTTTAAAAATTACCTTTGTTTTAAAAAAATTTACTATATTAGAATTATCAGTTACTAGATTTAATTTTGTTGGATAGGTTTTTTCAAGATGTTTTATAAGATTAAAAGTACTATTTCCACTATATATATATACAGTTCTACAATATTTACAAGTAGCCTTTTTGTCATTTTTAAAATTTGAACTTTTTATAAAATGTTCCTATACTTTGCTCCTAGAAATTATTGAAGTAATTGAAGTAGTTTCTAATAAATTGCTTATATCAATATTGTTATTATCATTATTATTATGGCTTATTAAATTACTATTTTCTTTATACAAATATTGCATATTAACAGATAAGTTTTCATATTCCATTTTTAAAAAATATTTAAATTGTCAGAAAACAAGTTGTATTAATTTAAGCAGTTAAATATAAAGTTATAATATTAAAAAATTTTTTAAAATTTTTTTTGATATATAAAACTTACCAAAAATTTTAAAAAATAACTTTTTAAAATTATTAAAAAATTATCGAAAGAGTAGAGTGAACAAATATTAAAATTTTTTAATATAATTTTTTATACATTAGTAAAAAAAACAAGTTTTTTATTTTAATTTCCTAGTTAGTTCTATTTAAATAAAATTAAATAGCTATTTAACAATTTATATAAATTAAGCTATATCTAATTCAAATCCAATTTGTATCTGATCAGATTTAAAAATTTAAAATTCGATTCGATTCATATTTGATCAGATTAAAAATTTAAACATTTAATTTGATCTAATTTGTATCCAATTCATGAATTAGTCAGATTCAGATAAAAATTGTGATCCTTAATTAAAATATATCAAAGATCTTTAGAAATTAATATATAAATTTTCGTTTTAGAGTCTTTTAACAATGACAGAGATTCTTTAAAGATTTATACTTGAAAATTTTCAAAAATCTTTATTCAAAAAATTTTCTGATGATATAGCTGAATAGAAGTTATATTTACTTATTTAAAGTTTTTTGATTGGATATAAAGAAAATAAAAAATAAAGAAAAATAAACTAGAGTTATAATAACAAGCACTATTGAAACTAAAATTAAATTACTTAAACTATAAGATCTATATAAATAAAAAATATATTTAATAGCTTGACTTTTGTATCAGTATTAGTTTTAGAAATATAATCTTTATTAACTTTTTTTTTTACAAAATTTTTCTTAAATGAAATCTTTATTACTAAATTTTTATAAAAAAATTTTTTTTGATACAAAATTTATGAAAATAAGACACATTAAGATATATCATTATAAATATTAATCTGCTATTTTAAATAGATATATTTTACAAAACTCATTGAAAAAAATAGAAAAAACTATTTATCTATAGAGGAATAAATCTCTTCATTATAAAAAATATAAAAAAAATCAAATTTGTTAAAGGATAATAATTTTTTTTTACTAAGTATAACTAATAAATCATTAATAATAACAATTTCTATAAGCATTGGTATTAGCTTTATCCTTAGCCTGCTATTATCCTAAATAAGTTGCAAATTTAAATTACTTAATCTAGTCAAGCATTGTTTACTTTATAAATAGGGCAACACAGGATGCAACTCCATTATTATAGTATTTGTTATAATGTTATTGATATTATAATAAATGTTAAGTATAGGCAGTATAGTGATCAGATTTAAGGTTTTTGATTGGTTATAGTCTTTTGACTATGTAATGAATTAATTTCAAGTTTGTGTTTTGTTGTAAAATAAAGTTATATATATAATATTTCCTAATTTGAATTTGTTTTAGTGATACTATCAAAACCTATACAGGACATTGATTTCGTACTCTTTTAATTTGATAGGTTGTTGTGTTGTTTTGATTTTGTTGAAAATTGTATAAGTATTGATTGATATGTTAAATATAATAGATCTTTTGATAGAGATAAACTGAATGTGATTTTCAATGAGAGAAAAATTATGTGAAAACTATAGAGACTGGACAAAAAACAAAAAATTCTGAAAAAAATAAAATGCTGTCTCTTGAAATAGTTTTTAAAGATGTTTGAAAAAAAAGAGTATTGTATATACTTTGAATATATTTTGTATAAAAATAAGTAAAAAGGCTTTACTTTAACTTAAAAGTTGTTTATATAGGTTTCATTTGATAAAACAAAGAGTTTGTTTAAAAAGATTTTTGCTTTCTCAAAGCATTCACCTTTCTATGAAGAGTTAATCGACTTTTTACACTCTGCAGTAAGTAAAGATAAAGTTTTTTTCTAGTAAAGAGTTTTTATTAATTGTTTATTATTTGCCATTTATATTATTACTAAAAAAGAAAATTTTTTATGAATTGGAGTGTGAAAAAAAATTTTTTTTTTTTATAATTTTTATTAATATAAATAATAAAGTATAATTAATATTATTTATAATAATAATAATTATTATTATTATTGTTATATTGAAAAATCAGTTTGAACTATATATGTGTTCATATTTAATTCAGATATTTTTCAAAAACCATATTATATTTGTATTACTAAAAAACAATTAGTAAGTAATTAGAAATTATATTTAATTTAAAATTGTATTATCAATCAAATTTTCTTTTATAATAATAAGAAAACATGTATAGTTTGAATCTATTTAGATTTTGGTTTTATTATTTTAATAAAATCTAATTGAATAATTGAAAAGTAATAATCATTTGAAAAGTAAATTGATTTTTATTTTTTGAAATAATGCAATAAATAGTACTATTATAAAATTATATGTGAAGATTATATTAAAATAAACAATCGATTCAATAATTTTATTTATAACTAGTCAAAAGCATTGTTTTTTATAAAAAGCCAATTCATATGCTAATTTAGTAAATATTGAATTTGTAATTAACAAGTCAAGATATCATGATATAACAATAATTTGGATTAATACAAGGTAATTACTGAAAAGATACAAAAAGATGTTATAATGTGATGATTATTTGAAAGAATTAAGATGATTACTAAATGGTGTAAAAAAAGAAGTTATCATATAATGCAACAATTAACTGATATGGGACAGGATAATTATTGAAAATAGCATTGTAATCTCAAGTACATGTATTATCTAATAAATTCGTTTATTTATATTATTAAATTAGAAAAAATAATTTAAAATATTAATATTATTAATATGAAAACTTTGTCAAATAATCCACTTTAATTTTAGTATAATATAATCTTAATGATACGAATTACATGTGATTTGATGAAATCCTCGAATTTATGATAATTACTATTATGAAACATGCCTGATGTCAAGGTTTACGTTGTTATACAAAAAAATGACAGTTTTATTCGAAGGATAATCACACCGTTTCCATTCAATCATCGCTTACTCCACTTATTGTGCAAAAGCTGAGCAGCAAATATTTCTATATCTCTCACGGTATCACGCCATTGTGTCAAAGTATCAAGCGTTATCCTAAGCGTGTTCTCGGGTGGTATGTCCTCTGGTGTTATGTTGTTACACTTGTTGATGGCAATGGGATTGGTATCGTGGCTGTTTACATTCCTCGTGGAATTGTTGCCCTCCCCAACTCCCAGTGTACATTTGATATGATCCAACAGGGGATAATCATCGTGATGAATGCCATCATCAATTAACACCAGGCGAACAACTGTGTTAATGAAATCACGAAGTTGTGGCACCAGGCGCATTACGTTGCTAATTCGCTCCAAAGAGGTAACGACCGCGTCCGCATCGTCCACTCTGAGTGTAATCATAACTTCCTTTAAAAAGAATTCAAATTAGATAATGCAGTATACACTGCAACATTCTCCTAAACGCCAACCTTAAATCTCTCAGCCAAAGACTCAAAGTCCATGTGATCCACTCGAGCTAACTTCAGTTTATAATACAATTTATCCTTATGAATATTGCGACGCGTTTCATCAAGTTTCGATCCTTTCGTCTCGTCTTAATGGAAGTACAACCATTTTGTTACAAAGTCACGTCCGACCTCTTTAGTAAGTTGCATTCTTCCTTATGTAATATAAATCTTACCCTTGCATAGACTCCTGTTCAGTGGACGGGTGTTTTTCTTGCGAGAATGCAACTCTAATTTAACCCTTTCATTTTCCTCACGCACCAACTTGAGTTCTCGATTCTTGGATTCCAATTGATTATTTAAGTTTAGTTTAAGTTTCTCATTCTCATCACGCAATTTTGCTACCTCTTGTGGCACAGACCCAGACTGTTCGGTGTCATTGTGCGATTTTTCGAAACTACGTAACATATCCACTAGTTGCGCGTTTTTTTCTCGCAGCTTCTCTATTTCACTCGAGACGAAATTCAATTGTTCGTTTTCCTTGCGGAACCTTTCAAGTTCTTGTAAACTTGATTTAAGATGTTCATTTTCTTTACGAAAGTCTTGTAAGCTTGACCTGAGATTCTCATTTTCCTTACGAAATTCTTGTAAATTCAACTTGAGATGTTCATTCTCTTTGCTAATCTTTTTAGATTCTTGTAAACCAAGTCTGAGATATTCATTCTCCTTGCGTAATTTCTCAAAGTCACGTAAATTATATTTCAATGATTCATTGTCGTCGCGAGCCACGCCAAATCTTGGGAAATTGTAATTGAGCTGTCCAATTCCTTCATGTAACCGCACAGCAGTAGGACGCTTGTTTTCTTCGCGTGGCTCTTCGAATTCTTGAGCGATGTAACTGACTTGAACATTTTTCTCTTCGTGTCGCAGCCTGACTTCCGCATTCTCTTGTTCAGGCTTATTCGAGACACCAATAACAGACTAGACAAAGAGAAAAATCAATTATTCATTAATTACGAATAAGAAAGCGAGGAATACCGACAATTAGGGTTGAGTACGTGCATCCTCGATAGTTTCAAACACAATATCCGGTGAACTCTTTTTCCCGTAATTTTGCAATAGTTTTCTTATATTTGCGTAATCGATCTGTTCGTCATTTTGATCTACCACAGCGTCGACCAAACAAGTGGTATCGCCTTTGGAGACTATTTTTCAATGTAATCATAAGCTCGTTATTAAAATCTGCAAGTAATGAATAAGTCTTATCAAAAAAAGAAAGGAAGGAATAGGTTATATGCATAAAGGTATAGTTGACATTGCACAACCTATCAGAGAGGGACCCTCCGTATTGGTAGAGACACTCAATAAAGACAATTCGCCCTGTTCAAGTTGTGTCGTTTGCTCATATTCTGGTGTCTTTGCAGGGTGCGCGAAACTTGTTATCTCGACGCCGATGTCACGATAGTCAATAGTTTCCCTGGTGACAACAGCCTTAGCTATAATTGACGGAATTATATCAGAGATGTTGCTATCTTCAATGAAGGATTGAACTGACGTTGCTCTATCCGAGAGACTATCTTCAGCCATTCTATTGACGTTATTGTTATTGCCCAATAGTAGATGTCGCGTTGAACGAAAGGAATAGGACGCGTTACTACCAAACAACAGACTATCATGTGTTGAAACTTCACGTGATTAATTTAAGAGTTATGTGATGTGAAACAGTTTTTTTTTACTTTTTGATTGCAATAATGGTGAAAGTTAACCAAAAAACCATAGCTCAACCATTAGTAGCGTTTTCGATGGCAGTAATAGTTGGATTATATGCTATACATGCTATTAATGATTCGAGAAGGGAGTCGCGCATTCGACAACAAACACGGCCTAATTCCACCGCGGAGAGATCAGAAGAAGTCAAAGAAAGAGCATAGAATCGTGTTCTTTTGTTAGAGGATTTATTTGCTTCTTTTTTTTACCAAGTTTCGTTTAGATTACTTTGAGGGAAACGGATTTTCTTTTTACACAGTCATCTCCAATTCAACTTTTATATTATTTAGTAGCTCGCGACCATCTTCCCAATAAATAACGCGTGGTTTAATATTCCACGATACGTCCTTATATTTACTGTCAGGCGAAGAATGCGATATATCTTTAAGAAATTTTTCGAGTCTGTACCCTTTCCGAGCGAAGAGTATGTCATCACTTGGATAATTTATAGTCCCATAAAAGATAGTTAGTCAAAGAAAAGGAAAGTCGAATACACCACCAAATAGCATACCTTGACATTTTGGTGGCAGGACAAAAATCGTTGATGGAATCTCCAACATAAATAATTCGATCGTACCCGGAACCAGAAGAAATGTAATCCACCAGTTCTTTACCTTTACAAATGTTTTCCGCACAGGGATTCTTGCATCCATGCGATTCATCTTTCGGGATTAGCCTTCGAATGTGGAGTCTCCCATTTTCATCCCACGAAGCAGGGTTGCTTATGACACAAGAGACAAGCTCACAAACACCATATGCCTGTTGAAAGCATAAGTTGGACACAATAATCGAAAATTATATACGGGTGTAAAATTACCTTTAATATTTCTTCTATGTACACTACATTTGCATCAGAAAGAATTACAATCTCTCCATCAACGCCCTTGATGACTTTGAGTACCTCCACCATGTCTGAACTCTATAAATCATTCCAATTTGAAATGTGAAGCAACATTTTAATGCATCTTTGCTTTATAAAAAAGACATACAAATGGTATTCTTGCTAATGCTTGCAAAATTTGCTGTCGAGTTGTACCACGCTTATGTAATTCTCCAACCAAATGATCCCTGGTATTTAGGATATTTATGAGGTGATTAGATAAAAAAAGCATTTGCTACCTTAATGAATAAGTTCATACATCAAATCAGTCCATTGATATTTTTTTCTTAATTCATCAATTTGGGCTACGAGCTCAGGAGAGTTTTGTTCAATGACCCATGTGTCGGAATTTTGATCGACCATCGACCTTTTTTTTTTTTTTTTGGTTGAAGAAATTTGTCAAGGTGCTTGTCTCGAACGCAAACTCACATTCCTTCCACCTCTTACCAATCGAAATCGAATACGGCTAGAAGTTTCATGTATAATACCACCAATTACGCGAACTCCAGTAAGTCAAACAATCAATTCTACAAAAAGGATCGACACATTAAAACTAACTAGGATGCGCACAAAATCCATATTTAGCAATTTGATCACCGGTTTATCGCCTAAGAATCTCTTATATCTTTTACTTTCCTTCAACATGTCAAAAGACGTCAGTATTCACACTGCCGCCTATGAAGGTCAATTTCATGTCGTCCAGCAGATGGTGAAGTCTGAACCTAAAGCTGTGTACACAAAGGACGAGGTTTTATGATCATTCACATTGAACTTTAAATTACGCGTTTTTTCTTCTTTGATATTATTGATAATTCCTCCGGTTACAAAGGACGAAAGAACTGCGTTGCATTGGGCCGGTAAGTTCTCCTTTTAATTCACGTCATCAAAAACACAATCGTTCAACACATATTCAATTATTACCATGAAAATAGTTTCCGGTGGTCATTTGGACATTGTCGAATTTTTATTGAATCATGGTGCCGACGCGAACGCGAAGGATGAATCAGATTGGACACCTTTACATATTGCTGGTAACTATTGGTAAAGTGATGATCATATCCTTTGAACTGGTTTCTAATTAAATCCCTCTGATAGCATCAACGGGGAATTTTGAGATCACGGAAAAGCTTTTGCAAGCCGGTGTGGAAACCAATGTTCAGAATGATAACGGCCTTACACCTTTGTAAGACTACGATCTTAATTTCTTTGACCCTGCATAGTTGCCTATCGAAACCTTAATTCACAAATATCTTTCTTAAGGCACTACGCAGCTTCTAGGAATAAAATTGAGGTGAGATTCATATCAAGGTTTCTTGACCTCGCGAGGTTGCCGATTTATTATAAGTCAATGTATTTTTTTTTTCTTAGATCGGAAAATTATTATTAGAGAGAGAAGCAAATATTCATAATATAGATAATAATATGCAATCGCCTCTGTAAGTACTAAGTCGTTTGGAAAGTGGGATTATTAAATAATTTGATTTTTGGACTGACCACACGTTTATTTAGTCATCGATGCGCGGTTCACGGTTACACCGTCTTCGCAAAGTTATTGTTAGAAAAGGGTATCAATCCTAATGGGAAGGACAGGGTTAAAAATACTCCGTTGTGAGTGGTTAAACGTGGTGGTCGTCTTGATTTTTTGTTTTTTATTATCTCGATTGAAATGAAATGTGTGTTGTGTTGAATTAGGCATTTGGCATGCGAGGAAGGACATGGTGACTGTGCATTGGTAATAATCGAGTACGGGGGGGATGTGACCGTTGAAAATAATGAAAAGAAAACTCCTCTGGATGTGTGCAGCAAACAGCTGAGAAATTTTATTTTGCAACAAACCTCAACCGGATAAATGAGCTGTGATGGAGGCACGTAAAATGGTTTTTTGTTTTTTTTTCTTTCAAGAATATAATGTCTAACATTTTGCTTGTTAGTTCAATATATCTATTTATAGTATTTATTAAGAGAAAATGCGACAAGGTTGCAGTCATGGAACTGAATATTGTAAGCACGTCATTTCTGAAAATTATCGGGAAGCCTCTTTAAAACATGAATTTATTACACTACTCGATGGATATATAACAAGACAAGCACAATAGACTAACTGGTTTTGTTTGATATTACAGTTAATACGTTTACGCCAACGATCTTGGGGTGGTACCATTAGACTATTAAATGTAAAAAAAAAAGGATTTTTTGAAAGAACTGCAAATTTTTTGGCTTATATGTTCTAAAAACATATAGCGAAGAATTGCATTTTAAAAAATGGTATCCGACATTGATAAAATGAACCCTCCTCGAAAAACAAAACAACGTAGGTTTTTTCTTCATCCACTTACACGATATGCCGTTCTCGCCTTCACTTGGGCGAATATCCACCTATAAAATTAAAGAATCGATATTCAGTTGGAAATTCGTTCAAACACTTTGTCTAAGGATTCGTTCGAGTGTGATTTTCAACCTATTTGTTCGACCATAACATCAATTGCATCGCCGTCTTCCATTTCCAGCTAAAAATATTATGTTACTTTAGTTCTCGGTTTGGTGACAACAGTTTTGAGTAACACTTGAACCGGCAAAGGTCGAACTTTACCTCATTAGGTGTGTTGTGAGGTTGAACACGTTCGCCATCGTAAAGAAATCGGACCGAGTTTATGGATTTTCCCTGTCTTTCGCAGTAGGCATCCATAAGCTTCTTTAGTTGGGTTGTCCTTTTGATTTTGAAAAACACTTCATTATGATCCTACAAGAAGAGAAGTTCATAAGATAGCAATAACGCGTCGTTCGAATTGAGAAGCTTTTAGTTCAAGTCGGTACATGCGATAACTAACTTAAAAGTTATTCCTTATAAATTTTCTTTACGCGCACTTGTTACGACCGATTTTTGCCGCAAAGTTGAACGCGCCTGTACAAAACGACTTACATTTCCGACCA
Source organism: Acaulospora morrowiae (assembly GCA_910591835.1). Lineage (NCBI taxonomy): Eukaryota > Fungi > Glomeromycota > Glomeromycetes > Diversisporales > Acaulosporaceae > Acaulospora > Acaulospora morrowiae. Next base: position 4,291 of record CAJVPV010001782.1, on the reverse strand, counting down.
CCTTGAGATTGATGTGTTCACTATCTGACTTCTTGTTGTCGTCTCCGGCAGGTGCTGCATTTTGTTCTGACATTGTGACCTTCACTATACTTTATTGCTAACTTTTCTGGTTGCTAAAAGTTTTTCGGAACATACTCCCGACCCTATGTAAAATGTATTAATTATGGATCATGTGAGCATATAGGCACGAGCGGTCACATGTTACTGCGTCCACGGGTCCGGTAATAAAGATCGACGAGGACTTCGAGACATTTTGCAATTCGAGCACTATCAAAAGTTTACTATATTTATAAGCCTATTGAAAGGCATCCCACAGGTCACCCTGTATAAACGTCACGAACAATTCATGTCGTTTAAATTGGACTCTCGATAGTCATGCCCTCCTCTTCTCTGTCATCTATATCGCGTTCTTCCTATCCGAAACTGTATTTTAAAGCTAGCAAAAAACTTCTCCAACCTCAGTTCCTTCTACTTATTTTCGCCGTTAGTATTGGTTTATTCGTAACCTGCGTTGTTCTAGTTGACTTTCAAGACGACAACGAAGACATTGCTGAAGAGGAGGAAGGAGAAGAGTAAAGAAAATAAAAATGCCCACAACTTCCCACCTTCTGAAGGTCGCGAATTTAATTGAACCAACCATCATCACAATGAAACTTGATAAAGGTGACTCTTCGTCGAGAGAAATCTGGAAGAGTGCCATTAACACACTGCTCACTGCCCTTGGTATTGTATATAGCCTCCTTCAATTTTGCAATCAGGTTTGCTTGGAAAAACTGTTGCCTTCTCACCACATTAACAACTCTATCAATAGAAAATATTTTGTTGGATGACAGTGGCTTGCCGATTAAACAAGGAGGCGCGGACGTGGAGGGTTATTACGTAAAAGGGCTGACATCCTGTATGTAAGATTCAAAGTACACTAAATCTTCCAAATACCCTTTACCATCATAGTAACTTGGTACTTGCTGAACGCTATTTGGATTACAGTTGACACAATGATGGAGGAATCCGAGATTTCTTTTGGTAGTCTGTCCCCCCTTAAACGAAAGCGTGAAGATAATAACCCGCGTAAAAACAAATCCCAAAAATTATTATCCTCGAAATTGGCCAGAAATCTTTCCTTGTCTGAAGACGAATCAAACGACGAGGGTACTCCTTTAAAAATCGATGCCCTGATGGACATTTGCGGTGGGAATCCCACTTCATCTGGTTCGTCGCGCCCATTTCATCGTAATATCAGGCGATGTTCCCGTCAGTCGTTTGGTGGAAGATATGTTAGACCAAACACCTTTCCAAACACCAACGTCAATAGTCTTGACATGGACATTGCCCCCGACCATCATACGGCTGACGGAGACAACATCAATGTTCAAGAACCCGAAAGGATTCAAATGTTGCGTCGCATAATGTCCGACCCTGGCGGTTCATATCTTAACTGGAATGTTGCTATGTCAGATTGGATCGAGTTACAAGCACAAAAGAAAAACGTGAGATTACATGAATTTCAGGTTCAATTTCAGGAACGAAGTCGTGACATGGAATCGTCTCTTTCGATTCTTCACAATTCCACGCCTCAGGTTTATGACGAAATTCGAGATTTGGTTGACAGATTCTTGCTAAACGCTAATTGGCTAAGATGCGATTATAACAAACCTTTCACTGTAAGTCAACAATCACAAAGTTTACTGTTGTGCTTTTTTTAATGCTGAACGCGTGTCTCTTTACAGCAAATTTTTCCTCAATGGCATTCTTTGGGGAAGAAGCTGGAAAACTTTGTGCAATTCGTGGCAATTGTTGAAGATATGAAAGCAATAGTTAATCATGAATATCCGTTTGGTGACTCCGGCTTTGATATGAAAAAGATTCGTGAAACCTTGGAATTCAGAAAATCTTTATACGGAGAAATTTTGCAACAGAATGGGTTGGCTTGGAAAGCTTTGGGATTTCCCGTTAATGACACATGGATCTACGAGACAAAGCAATGGTTGTTTGGTTTATCCTTTCATTGTTTGTCATCCCTGAATAGCGAATTAAATAAATATGAACATTTTGATGTCGACGACACACGCACCACAAAGGTTTTTTTTTTTTTCATCATACGTTTTGTTACCTTTCATTCTCTCGAACGTTGACTCTTATAACAAACACCTTTCTTCGTGTTTCAGTTCATGGAGAACATTATGAACTGCATTAAAGCTACTAACATTGCTGTTGAGTTGATCGGAACCTCGAGCAACAAACTTATTTTACCCAGTTTCATCCTCGCAACTGCTTACACCGAGTGGGGACTATCGCAGATCGATAGGATGGAAAACAAAGTTCGATGCGTTGAAGTTAGAATGATACACATTTGCGATAACATCGATAAGATATTACATTATCTGCACACTATACAAGATATGAGTGAACAGGATGTCAATTTTGCGAGGGAAAATGAATGTGATGATGCTCCAGAAAACCAACAGATTCTTAAAGCCTTGGAACATTTTTCTACGGCATTGGTAGAAGTTGGTTTGAGATTATGCGAACACGTCACCAAGCTCAAAGTTAATGTTGCAACGGGTCCTTCCAACTTTGCGTATATGTATTCGGAATTTGTCGTCAGATTTATCAATCGGGTAAGGTCGGCGTTGAAGAAAACGCGTATAATACTTATGTAAAATGCGATTATCTTATTGATTCAATTTATCATTCTCTTCCTCAAACAGGCACTCGAATATACCGACTTCGAAGAAGCGGAAGTTAGGATGTGTCCCCTACTTGCAAGCTTGAAAAATATGGAAAATGCGGCAAAATTTGGATAATTATGTAGTCCTTTAAAGACATTCTAACCATCATGATAACTTAACCATTTGCAGAACAAATGCCAGATGATTGGACTTTTATGTTTAATAATATTTGCATGGATCGAAGTTTTGGTTTTTTGAAGTCATTTTTACAATAAAGAATAATCCTTAATAATGTTAAAAAAAAAAATGCAAAGATTTGATTTTAGAGACAATTCAATGTTTTATCAGTAGCAATAAGCAAAAATATTTAAGATATTAAATTTTACTCAAACTTTTAGTTTCATATCATAAATCTGTATATAAATAATTTAGATTTAAATTAATTAAAAAATATCTTATTACGTTAAATAAGATGACGGAATATTCTTTATTATGCATTTTAATTTAATGCTGCAGTATGTTAAATATAAATACAGTATATAGATTTTTGAATTTTAATCTGTTGTCAAAATATTTATTAATTTAACAAACAAATTAAATATAGAACATTCTTAAAAGTTTGATTATTACAATTATTCATTTAATTTCAAAATATTGGCTGATAATATAATAATTATTATATAATACATGATTTAAAATAAATCTGTAAACTTGATAAAAGTATCAACGAAGCCTTAATTTTATTTTATAATTTTATTTGAAAATCATGTCAATTTATTGAAATCAAGTAAAATAAAAACAATAATCTTACTTCAACTAACAATCCAAAACTGAAATTTAAACTTCAAGATTCATTCAAACCTTTTACATTTAACATATTACAAGACAATTTTTATTGCTCTATTATTTATAATTATTAATACTTTTATTTAATATAATTATAATTTCTCTTACTGTATTATAATCACTTGTTACTGTATAATACATCAGAAAAATTTTTTGCAAGAAAACTCTGAAAATCTCTATTTTTAAAATAATTTTCACAAATTCCAAAGTAATATTTCAAAGATTTTTAAAAAACTTTGAAAAATTTATATAACAAAATAATTCAAAGATCTTTGAAGTAATATAAAATAAAATATTGACTTTCAATGTTTTATAAAAATTGAATTAATTTATTTTTTAAGTATTTAATATAAAAAATATGTAAAACAAAATTTTATTTTAAATTATTTAGATCAAAAATCTTATAGATTTTTTTGAAAATTAGTAATTTTTAAAAAATTCTGAATTTTTATAATACTTCAAAAGTTTTTTGATTTAAGTAAATTAAAGTAAAATATTGTTCTATACACTTTTTATTAAGTACTCAAATATAAATTAATTTATTTTTGTGTAAATTTTTAAATTATTTCAAACATTTTTGAAATCTTATTCTTTAATTATATATTATCTATTGATAGTATTTAATTTTTTATTTATTTTTTTTTTTTTTATCGCGAACAAGCATTGAATGTGAGACTTTATTTAAATAAGAGTATTTATTGTCATTACATTAACAATCTTTACATAGTAAATTAATTGTAGCCTATCGCAACAAAACTATTGGAACCAGGTACCAC
>CAJVPV010001781.1:0-14676 GCA_910591835.1 Acaulospora morrowiae | reverse complement strand
TATGAAGATATTAATTATAAATTATTAAAATTATATATAATATCTTATATTTTTAGTTGTTTATAATTGATATCTTTATAACGAATAGTTTAATTTAAACAAAAATTTTACCATTAGACTTCTTTCATTAAGAATTTTGAATAGTATAATTTTTGTTCAAATTGAATCACTAATTACGGAGATATTAATTGTAAACAATTAAAAATATAATATATACTGTATATAAATTTTTATAAATTAAATTTATTAACCAATTAAAAAAAAAAAAACTATTTCCCACAAATCTCCAAATTTCTAAAAATTCCCTTTTTAGTAATACTACAAAACACTCAAAAAACACTCAAAGAAACACTTCAAGAGAACATCCAAAGGAAAACTCCACAATATTCTCTTGGAAATAAAGAAGAACAAACATAACATATATACCGTGGGTTCAAAAAGTATATTAACTCTTCTTTATTTCTCAATTTTACAGACAAATACTTGTGATTACTCATTGGGAAAGAAGAAAAAACAATGAATACAATTTACAGTAAAATTAAAAAATAAAGTCAGCACTACACTTTACAAGCTGCTAGCCAGTTATGCACTAGATTAAATACCTCCCTAGATACCAGCAGGACTTAGTATTGGCCAGATCACACCTGGTAAACCAGGCAATCTTGCATACTAGAGTTTCAAGACTTTCTCATTACTGTAATTGAAAAGAAAAATACAAATCTCAATATTTTTTGAAGATAAACAATATCCATTACACGATCAAATTTTTGCTGGAGACAAAAAACTAGAGACAGGTTACTCCTTCAAAAGATCAACAGTAACACGAACAAATACTTTTCAAAGCCAAACAATATCAATAATTGTCAAACAAACAAACACAGCAATCCAAAACGCAACACATGTACACAACAGATTCAAAGTTTACTAAAGTTAACTTACTCCCAAAGCAAGATCTGCAGTAACACAAACACGTTATTGCCATAAACAAAGCAACAAGATACAAACAGAGCTTATCAAAACAAGTAGACCACAAACAACTTGGCAAAACACATGTCAATCTCAACCTCATATACTAAAAAGGTTAACTATACTGCACAACAAGTTATTCCAAGCAAATCAACACACACCAAACAAATAGCAAATTAAGCCGGTTCACATGTGTCAACCCAGCAAATCTCCAAAACAATGGTTGACTTCAATCCAATCCAAATAGAAAATCTAATTATAGAACATCTCAAAACGATTGAAGACAATCACAATGAAGGAGAACAAATGTGATTTTGCACATTAATTGAAGATAGCGCAAAAAACACAACTTTAAAACTGGCAGAATTAGGAGCAATAGTAAACATCACAGTCATAGATGCAGTAGCGGCAAAACTTCTTAATATTAATTCACATATAGCCATCAAATGGATGCTGATTAAAAAATATATTAAGCAAATCTGGGTATTCAATCAACTAGACATGAACATATTAAACAAATATATATTAGAAAACTCACAATAAGTGTCTCAGATTGTTGATATTCTACATTCAGGTTATGACTCATAATATACACAAAATAAAAATTCAAAAATCACATTATCTTTTGAACAACCTGTGACAAGAAACCATAACCACAACTACCAACAAGAGGTAGTTGAAAGGAGTAAAGAAAACATGTCAGAAAATTATATTAATCAAGAAGATATAATAAAGCAGGCAAATGAAGAACAACAAATACCAGAAGTCATCATGAATGAACAGATTCCTGAAAACATAATTGAAAACCAGGAAACACACATTCCTGAAATAGTCATGAAAGAGCAATCTCTCTCAGATGAAGACTCTGACACACTAATTCTCACTCCCAATCCACTGGAAGACATAAGAGCAAAGGAAGACTACGCAACAAGAAACAGTGACTTCCAACCAACAAATCCCCATCACATCCACAAAAAAGAGACATACTAAGCAGGAACTCTAATAGAAAACACACCAGGAGAGAACCAGGAAGAACATATCAAGTATCTAGCAAATATTTTCAAGCTCTCCGCTAACAAATACAACCTCATCCAACCATATTTCCACAACGGAAATTGATGGTACACAATTCACTTTCACTATGAAAAAGACAGATCGGAATGCATTAGCAAATTCAAAAACAAAGAGGATTTTGAACTAATCGCAATACAAGACTCAAATCTCAGGCAAGACAACAAAGCCAACAAGAAAACAGAAGATATCAAACACAGCATGTTGGAAGGAAATCAAAGTCACAACAGCCCTAACTCATTCAATTTAACTAACAGGGCAGAGTTCAACTTCAAATTAGATACAACCCACTTCCCCAAATCAGTAGAGAAGAACAACTACAAGAAATAGCCAACATGCTTCAAGTGCCTATTGAACATGAGGGAATACAAGTCCTGACAATAGGAAAAAACAAATGGATAAGTCTTGGTTTTAACAAAACAACATATGCCTATAGATGTAAACAACAGTTACTGAAACACATACAACTGCAAGACATAATTTTGAATATCACCAAGAATATCAGTCCTGATGCAGAAGCATGATTAGAAAGCTCATTAACTTCAGAAAGTTCAGAAAGTTCAGAAACTACTGAGTCAACACTCAATTAATACATACTTATGGATATTCCAGTATACACTTCATATAATAAAATACAAAACATCCTTAGTAAATATGGGAAAATTAAATCACTTAATATAACAAAGAGAAACAACAACTACAACAGTGCCACAGTAGCATTCCAATTCACAGAAACCAATCTCAAGAAAATCTGGTCAATTTTAGTGAATAATCTAATGGCAAGACTAGTACCATTAGAAAACCACCAAGACATCCTTATGAAGCATAACAAAATCACAATCAAACTATATAGTATTGGAAAATTAACATTTGCCTCACAGATAATGAGTGTAACGAAGCACTTAAAGGTCAAAACAATACATATTTCACTTAACAGCAAAACCAGAAAAAGAAGAAACTTTGCTATTATAGGTTTTAAAAACCAAAATAATCTGAACAAAGCCCTATCATCACATGTAGAACTGTTTGGAAGTAAAACCTAGTGGAGTACTAAAAACAATGCAAAAACATATGACAGTATTAACAAAAAGTCAAAAGTCTAAACACAAGACTTCACAACAAGAGAAGAAAGCTGTCCAAATCATTACAAGAATTTAAGCTTCTCTACAATATCCAAAGGAAAGAAAATCCAAAACAACTCAAGGAACTCAAACAAAAAAGGGAAGAATCAGTATACTACCGAACTAATAATAGGCAAATATGATATACCTGAAGAGCAAATTCTTTGAAATGCAATTCACACAATGTTGGAATCTATCAGTGCCAGATTGATAAGGTTAGAAGACAAAAGAAACAAAAACAATGGAAAACTTCACTACTCCACCTAAAAAGTCACACCAGTTCTGCAACAAAACAATATTATAGAAAGCAACCACCAAAAAATCCATAACTAGTAGAATCTCCAATAACAAACCCGTAGTAACCCATACTCCAAACACCTCCAGTTTAGAACACCTCTTAAAAACACATAATCAACAATTAGATATTGATATTTCCACATTCCTTTATAAACAAAAAGAACTTTTTCTAAACAATCCAAATTCAAACCCTGACAACATCAAAACAAAAGAACATCTGCACAATTTCAACAATAACTTAATATGAATAGAAACTCACAGCATCAAGGAAATCATACATGCAACAGATCAAGAAATCTGAAAAAGTCAAATAGACATACTAAGACTCAATGAGACCAAACTCACCCAAATCAACCAACTGTTTGCATTCCAAAATAGCAAAGACAAATACAAATGCTTTACAAGCTCATGCCCACTAAACCCTATGGAAGCATGAATTCTCTTACTAATTCACAAAGAATTGAAAAGAAACATCGTTTGTATAAATAAACTAGACGGTCACCTAGTAGCCATCAATCTCTGGAGCAAAAAGTGTAAAACATAGATAGCACAAATATACAGTATCTCCCTTGTGACAAACAAAAAAGTCTATCTATCCAAAAAAAGATTCAAACACTGGTCCAAAGTAAGATCCAGCAACAATATCAAATCATTTTAATGAATAACTTCAATGCCACTTTCAATCCTAGATATGCCGAAAAAACATAAATATTTAGTCATCTCACTAATCAAAATCTCATAGACCTTCTATAACTCTGGAGTAATGAGAAAGATATATACATATGGTCAAACAGCAAAAGTTCAAGCAGAATAGACTATATCTGGAGCTCACCAGCTATAGCCAATAGCTTGATTAGCTTCAAAAACAAAAACTTCAAAGAGATCACAAATAGCAATCACGCCCTCCTAAAACTTCAAGTAGCTAAAGAATCTCTTATCCATGCAGCTACAAAGTAGCAAAAAATGACCAAAAGATATCAGAAGAAAATAATAAACCTGGTGAAAACATTGGAGGAACAATGGACAAGATTCAAAGACAAAATACAAAACAAAATACAAAACTACAAATTCCACGAGAAAATAGCAAGCCTATATAATAAGGCATCAGATCCAGAGAACCAAGCTGATGAATTCCAATACTGGTGAAGTGAATTTGAAAGAATGATAATCTCATCAGCATTCAACAACCTTTATAGCAAAAAGAAAACAGTCAGAGGAATTCAAAAGTGACAAAACGAGATACAAAACAGTAAAGAAAAAGGTCTAACCAAACTATACAGGCAGCTTCATAAACTACAGAAAAAGGTTCAAAAAGATCCCACAGCAATAGAATCTGCTACACTATCTCAACAACTCAAAGACCTCTCGCTTAAGATTATCAGAATCCTCTTAACTAACTTTCAGCCTCCAGTAGATGAACTACTACAAAGCACAGAGAACCAAAACACAGTTCCATCGCAAATTAAAGAACATATATATAATCTAAAATCAACAGTGTGAAAGACATGTCTTGTGGAGGAAAGAAAGAGAGTCAACCAAGAAATTCTAAAGGTGATTGAAACCAGATGTCAGAACCTTAAGGACAACTAGAGAAAAATCATACAAATACTAACAAACAACTTTGAGAAAAAATAACAATTGACAGAATCAAGGCAATAGATGAAGAAGGATGAGAATACCTCACAATTAACAAAGAAGAAATCCTGAGCCAAACAGAGCAATACTATTAAGAAGCATTTCGAAAGTACAATAACAACTATGACATGTTAAATGAGTAATGGAAAAAGCAATATAAATCCAAAGACAAAATATAAGACAGTTGGTACAAGAAGTTAGAAGAAGAAATCTAACCAGAAGAGCTGGAAGAAGTTCTTCAAGACTTATCAAAAGACAAAGTAGCAGGTCCCTTAAAAATAAAATACAAAATGCTCAAGAGACTAGGACTCCAAGCCAAAAAGATCCTATGTAGCTTTTTCAATTTATTTTTAAAACAGAAACACACACAGCATCCTAAAAGAACAGTCTCCTATATTCAATCTCCAAAGGAATAGAATGGCAAGGAGAACTTAACAATATTAGACCTATAATCCTACTTGAAACAACACAAAAGTGTTTTATCAAGATTTTCAACAACTGGTTAGCATTTATATGCAAAAAATACAATATATTCAAAGGTTCCAACTTTGCAAGCCTCCCAGGGGAAAATACTTCTGATCCAATTCAATTGCTTAATAATATCTGTGAAGAAGCTCACAAAAGAAAAAAAAATTATGGATTCTACTACAAGACACTGCCAAGATATATAACATTGTTAGTCTTGAAATGCTAAAAAGAGTATTCCAAAGAATCAAGATACTAGAAAAGATCACCAGACTCATTCTAAATCCCTTCAAGCAAAGGAATATTAAGGTCATTACAGATATAAGACTCACCAAGAAAATAATGGCAGGAGATGGTATAGATCAAGGAAAAACAATTTCCCCACTACTTTGAAGAATCTTCTACAAGAAAACAAAACACTGGGCTATTCAATGAATTGTTCTTGAACACCAGATCTCAGCAAGCCATCAAATAATCCAAGCTTAATAGAAAATTTATCCCTCAGGCAAGCAGCAATTGCCTATATTAATGATATAATATGGATACCCAGATTTCAAAAAGACATAAAAAGAATTCTTGAAAGAGCCAAATGGTTTTATATAGCAAATGACTTTCAAATCAATGGCAACAAATCAGTTCTTATTATAATAATATAATTCACTTAGGAATCAAACAAGAAGAAGTTAAAGAACTGAATTACAGAAGCTATACAAGATTTCTAGGCATATGGCTAGATAATAAAAACCAAGCAAAAGATACTATTAATAGAATACAACAAGAAATTCAAGGAATCCTATCAAATTTGGAATAATGAACAAGCATGTAGAGTATATTATTAATAGAGTCCTGATACTAATACAATACAATTCAATCAACTTCTACATAGCCAATCGTCTCTTAGCATAATTTAAAAAAGTACTTAAAAGAATAGCCCACATAATGGAAACAATTCCCAATTCTGTCATACACCACAAACTCTTTTACAAAATCAAAAGTATAAAGAAAATATAGCTAGAAAACCAAATCACCAATTTCATGCACAGATTAAACAACCACAACTACTTATGTAAATCTATTCTAATCAGACTCAAGCAAGCAAAAATACAACATTAAGAGCCAACAAACCTTTTCATTGAAAATATTGTCAACAACAATTATAAAAGAAATCTCTTAGCACAAATACTCAAGGCAGCAAACAAAATAGGAATTATATTTCCAAACTCTTAATAGACAAACATATTTCAATAGAAAAGAGGACATATAATGATCAAAACCCTCCTAAACAGCCCCTCCTCTTATAGCAAAGCAACAAAATCTCTAAGAAAACACATCATGTTTGTAGATCGACTAATAAACAAGAAATACAACACACTTCTAAACTGGAAAATATTACAATTTTCAAAAAATCAAGGACAAGGACTTATACCAATATGATACCAATTGATGAAGAAAATACTAGAAAAGATTATGGTGTTCTCAAGCAAAAATGGTTAGGATATTATTGGATACCCCAAAATAGACCACTTTTTATATCCAATGAAAACATAGACCATAGGAAATGAAACTGGCAAGTAAGTAAAAATGACGACAAAGAGCAAAAACTAATCTGGTTCAGAAGTAGAAACATATAAGTGACAAACAACCGAGATATAGAATACTTCCAAATTGGAACTGGAAAAAATCCAAATACAACCAAGTTCACAAAGGTTGAAGCTAACCAAGAACAAGCCAACAAAAACCCTGTACTCGCCATCAACTAAATGAATAAAATTGCCAAATATAGAAAAAGCAAAGAGCCAATAATACCAATCAAAACACATATATTGGAGAGTCAGGCCAAAACAAAATTGGAAGAACTTTGCTTAAACAATACAATTACATTCAAACTCCAATAAATTGAGATAGAAGACTATGGCATACAGATAATTCAAGACAATATAGAGTCAGAAGAGTACTGAAAATAGATATATTCAGAATATAGACTCAATGTGAACCAGGATAAAGAAAACATTTACCAATTTTATATAGATGAAGCCATAGGCAAAACATCAGATCAGTTCATAAAGATGGAAGCAGCATGGCTTCAAATAGAAAGACTGAATCCAGGAAGAACATTCCAAGCAGGAGTTGATAGCTGGCCCTCTCCAACAAGAGCAAAACTAGTAGCAATTTTTCTAGCAGTAATAACTATACATGTTTCCTTATTTCTATAAAAGGAAATTTAATTGACAATATGATTCCAAATTAAATATGATTCCCAATTACTTACTAATTGTTACTTAGTAATACGAATATAATACAGTTTTTGAAAAATATCTGAATTAAATACAAACACACGTATAGTGATAACTATACCAAATGATAGAAAAGTCAAAATCAAAATGGACAGTATCAACTGTATTAATATCTTCACAAAGCTAAGCAAACTCCACCCCAAAGAGACACTAAGAAGACAAATGAAAATATCAAACTAGCAGCTATGGTTAAGACTAATAAACACAATTACAAGGAAAAGAATCTAACTGAAACTCACCTAAATCAAAGCCTATAGCAAAGACATGCTAAACAACCAAGCAAACTAGTTAGCCAAAGCAGCAAAATAAGAGCCAGAAATCATATGAAAACTATTGTCAACAATAATTCCAATTACAGTATCAGAATGAAACAAGATTCCTATAGATATCTTGATTAGAAAATTTATCAAAGACATCAACATGAGAGAGATCCTAATACAATAAACATCCTGTAACAGAATACAATAGAGATAGAAAGATGAGATAGCAAATTAGGACAAAATCAATTGGAAAGGTTTTTTACAGCACAACAATAGCAAAGGATCACTAACTACCTCATTTAAACAGATGAAAGAAAGAACATTCAAAATCAAGCTCTTACACAATAAATTGTTAATCTTGGATAATCTAGTTAAGCAAAATATCCAAGAACTAATAGCAAATACCAAGTATATCTTTTGCCTAAATTATGAAGAGATGATAGATCACCTAGCAACTTGTAACAAACTTCAAAAAAAAAGATAGAATATGGAAAAATATCCTTAATAAGCTATGTGCATCCTGAATCATAAAGCACACCAACAGAGACAAGAAGAAAGCCAAATGGAACCTAACACCAATTTATAGAATAATGGAAAAATGGAGAGTCGAAAAATTGTTTTTAGCAAAAGAAATAATAAACATCGGTATAGAATTGTGAATGAAAGAAGAAACACTAGAATGGATCCAAATATATCAGGCACTCAATATATACAAAGTAGCAGCTCGAAAGATCTTAAACAAAATATTACAAGGCTGGAGTAAAGAGTTTTGTCAGCAGATCTGGAATACAAGATGTGAAAAAATCCATGACTGGAAGAAAACACATGACAAAGAAAAAGAAAGAGAAACAAATTACAACTCGAGGATATCAAGGGAAGCCTTCAAGTCCAAGGAGAAGTACAGACCCCAGAAAAAGGAAAAGAAGACAATAGCAATACTGACAGATACAAGCCTAGCAATCGAAGGTAACAAGGTCTCAGAAATCCTTGCACAGATCTTATAAAACAAGATAAAGAAGGAAATTAAATAGTTAGGAATATAAAGTAATCAAGATTTTGTCAAGGTAAACAAACTATAGTGATAAACTGCAGGCAATGAACTCAAATCCTTTTAGAAATGAAAAAAATAAGTGAGCAACTTTATTCATCTCCAAGATCATATTTAGAGATTAACAATTAGAGATGGGTATTCAAGTATTAGCTTAGTTTATGCATAAAAGTTTTGTACTTGTATGTTTTCAACTCCAATGATTAAATAAATAAATAAATACTTGTTTGATTACAGGAAAAATATATATATATATTATATTTTTCAAAATACAAAACAATTTCATGTAAATTTATGGGCTTTATATTTTTGCAAAATAGTAATAAAATATTTGATCTCAGGTAAGTAGTTAATGGAAATAACCATTTTTCTTGAAATATACTAAAGAAATTTTTAAGCTATTTTTAAGAAGAAAATTTTTATAACTATTTTTTGATTCCAGATCAACATATTGATCTTCTTCAATAATTTTTTTATAAGACTCTTGAGACATAAAAGCAGTATTAGTTGGCAAAATTGTTATAGGAGTTATTGAAATTCTATACATAAGAAAGAAATATTTACTTTGTTACTATGCAAGTTTTGTTAACTGCTTTGCTACAAAAAAAGTGAATCTATTTTGTCATTAGGAATCACAACAGTTTGGTTTAAATTGGTTTTAACTAAAACTGAAACTGATCTGATTTATTTTTTTTAAACTGATATGATCCAAAAACTGATTAGTTTTAATTTTTTGTGATCCAAAAACTGATTGGTTTTAATTTTTTGTAAACTGATCCAATCTGAAACTAACCAATTTATATAAATATAATTTTATAAAATTGTTTTATTTCAATAAATATAACTAAAAACTGTTTAATTTAATTTTTTTAAATTTATATTTACAGTAGCTTACAAAAATAACTGATCACTTGAATAAATATAATTAATTATAATATTTTTTAATAAATAGTTTATAAAAAAATTAAAAAAAAATAAATTCAAATATTAAATTTAATATTGAATTATTTCATTGTAAATCATTTTATAGATTATCAATAGTATTCTAAATTAACAAGTAAGTTATAATTTAATTAAATATTGACAATTTATGTATTATATAGAATATATATATATGTATATGGATGTACTATATGTATATACACATGTAAATTTATATACTGTAATTATATCAAATAACACTTTTATATTTCTTTGTTCTTTATTAGTTAAAAATTAAATATTTCGACAAAGCAATGCTGCTTTAGAGCAATATATATATATTTATTTAAATAAGCTGGTTTTATTTTTCTGCAATAAAAATTATTTATATTTTATTAATACAATTACTTCAACATGTCTACTCTTATTTCTACTTCTGCTTTTATCTCTACCTATATTTCAAGTATTACAACTGCAGTTGCAAAAGGAAATAATAATTTTTAAAATACTTACAAGTATGGGTATTAAATGCCAGAAAGTAAGATAAGAATTATCACTAAGTAATTGTCAAGTTATTATATATCTGAAGGTACACTGCCACTAGATTAATATAATAGCAAAAAACTGGAAACACTTCATAGCCACAAGTGATTATTTGGCTAAAATAATAGTGCTTGTGAATATCTTTTTTTGTTTAATTATATTAACTGTGTATTTTGCTTACATGACACCATTGATTGACTTCTGGAGCTGTGGTAAATAAGATATATAATAAATATTTTATAATCAACTATTAATAATATTTATTTTGATAATAATGAAACATTTACTTACATAATTTAACATTAATTAAACAGGTTAACTGGTGGTGATGGTAGTATTGATATTTTTGGAAATTATAAAGAGTATTTAATATTGGTTCAGTATAAAAATTATATGACTACAAATATTGGTATCAGAATAATACGTACTTTTGAAGGAGTAATGTCAAAATACTCTCTAAAATCAACAATAGGAATTCTTATAATATCAGGTAATAATAAATATACAAGACCTGCTATACAAAAAACAAATTATCTAATTATAATATTTTATTAACTAGAATTTCTTCAATATTCTTAGATATTTTTAATTATTACAAAAATGATATAGAGAAAAAAATTAATGAATTAAAAAATTCTATTAGTATGTTGAATTAAAATTGAAAAAAAATTGAAAAAATTAATATAAATTTCAATTATTTAAAAAAAATAGTCATAATATTATAAAATCAACAAAAAACAATTATTGTATTGTTAGTCATTATAATTATATTATTATTATTAAAGATTTTTAATTAGATTTCCATTGATACATTGCTTGTATTATTTAAAGTTAATAATTACAATTAAATACTTGACAATTATTAAATTATACAGGGTGTATTATATATCGCACTTGTGTAACCAATAATTTGTCATTTGCCAATTATTTTTTTTTTCATCAATTTTGATTTTATCTTGTTATCAACACTTTGGTAATTGAATATTTTTTTATTTCTAACAAGTTATACCCCAATACCATGTTTTTATCATTTCTGCATAGCAGTTGCTTGCACTTTATTTCTATTTGATTTTTTAGTGATATTACTAGTATTTTTTTAAATTATATATCTTTTCAATTAATTGTTTTCAACAAAATTGATTGGAAGCCCAGGCTCACAAAATATTTAATACTGTAACTAACTGCCTTTATTTATAATCGACACTACACTTCAACACTTGAATTTTTCTACTGTTATCAGTACTTTATTATAATAAGTAATAATTGTATAGTGATTCAAGAAAAATTGATCGTGTTATTACTTGAACATTAATATTGATAATTAATTATACAATATACTTGTATCAATTACAGAAATGACCTTTTTAAGCAAAGCATTCAAAAAAACTATTTGTGATAAACTTACCTGTAAGCTATTATATTTATCAGGCAAAAATAAATCTATCGATCGATCATGCAAACAAGTAACTGGAAGGATGTTTTTCAATAGTTATTTCCTATGTTGTGTTCTCCTGTCAACATATGCTGCAATAAAAAAGTATTATACTAGCAAGCCATTGATACTTATCAAAACTGTGACCAGTGAACAATCCTGGTTTGATATAGGCAGTAGATTTGATAAAACAACAATACCTTGATATCAATCAAATATTCCTACCAAGACTGTGACCAGTGGAAAACCCTGGTTTGATATAAGATAGTTCATTGTCATGTCTATTTTATTTTCATGCTTGTTATCAACTGTTAAATAAGTTGAGACTATGACCAGTAAGTAACCCTGGTTTAATATAGAACTTGTCAAGTCAATAGATATACTTGAAAATAGCTATTGTCACTTGCTTGGCTGAGACTGCGACCAGTGGACAACTCTGGTTTGATGTAGAGTCAAGTTTTCGATATATATCAGTTTTGCAACAATATAAAGTTAAATGTCAAGGTGGTGACCTGTGGCAATTCTGGTTTGATGCAAGGCAAACAAATACTGGCTGTAGCTGTTTAATACAAGATAGCATGCTTGAATTAGATTCGATGTGGGGCAAATTGTAGCTTTACAAAAGTAAATTTAAAATATAAAGCAGTAATTACTTTAAATTGCATGATTCGATAAAATATAAAAATAATTAATTATTATTGGCTAGTTGCTAATGTTATACTAATTAATTTCATATAGTAACTTATGATGCAACTCTGCAATTTTTAACTGAATTCAAGTCCACCAGTGCCGATAAATACTGGCAGTTTTTTCAAAGACCCTGTTGGTACACTTTCTGTAACATGGAACAATATTAATTTCAGCTTTGAGGATTCTTTTGGCCCTGTAAGTTTTACAACACATATTTTAAAATATTGACAGTTTTTATTAAATTTATACTTATATTTATAGGAAGAATGATGGGGAGGTTTTGTTAACAATTTACAATACAGTGGAAAAAAATTGGAAGCCAACTGCTTGGCAGAAGATATTAAAAAAGCTTGTGAAATATGAAAAAAAAATTTTGTAAGTATATTGTTACAACAATATTTGTTTTTATAAATTTTATTAACATTGTTTTTTATAGATACAATTAAATTTATTAACTTTCCTATCAATACAAAGTACTAGGAATGTACCTGTAGAGTATATTAACCCCTTGTCTGATTTTGATTCTCAAAAGTTAAAAGGTACTTGGATTTATGAGAGAACTAATTCTTTTCTTTCTTAAGTTCCTGCTCTTAAAGCAACTACATTGCTAACAAGGGTTGTTAACGAGAATGAAGAAATAATATTTCAGAACAGTACAATGAAAAAAGTTATATTGGCATTTATCAAAATCGCATAAGTACCAATGCTTTGGAACTTATGGCACAAGATTGCATAACTGAAAAAAATTGTTAAATTAAACCAAGGAGTGATGACAGCTGCTAGGTATGTATATATTTAATTTATTGTTTAGTTTTTTTCTTATATTTATTTATTTATATTTGATTCAGATATCTTGCAACTCAGGAGTGTGGAATTTTTACTCATGTTTTCAATATATTGAAAACCTTCATGTTACACAAGAGCAATATTTGCATGAGAAAAAAGTAATAGCTATCAATAGGTTGCTTTTTAATTATGCAATGAGTCTTTTTCTTCTTGATGTTGTATCTGATATAAATGATAAATTGACTGAACACGACTTGCTGAGACTCGATGGCAACAAGTATGGGGCTGTCAATAAAGGATTTGTTATCAAGCTGGTTGACAAAAAAATAAACTTAACTATTCTCTTGATTTGTGCAAAGCTTATGTAGCCTAAAGATATGCAAAATTCATACAGACTGATAATAATTTCTTAAACAATACAATTGCTGCCTGTTATATGTATAAAATATGACATGAAAATGATCTGATATTTACACATTATGAAATTAATTTTAGTAGAGGCAATTTTTATATAGCTGAATATGGAATATTGTTGAAAATGACAGGTAATTATATTTACTATTTAAATATTTAATAATTAGATTAATAATATTTAATTTTATTATTTAGGCAATACTCTATTTTGCTGGCCTGAAGGTAGAGTTCCGATCGGTACCATTCGGTACGGTATTTCATAAAACTGATACCGAAAATTTTTGGTACGAAACTTTGCAATACTGATACCGAACTGAAAGTACTGAAACTATTAAAATTAAATAAGTTTATATTTTTAACATAGCATATATTTATCATGTACAAAAATAATATAACTCAAATATGTATATAAAGTTTCCAGTTTCACCTAGAAATTAATGGATTTGAACTTTTATTTTATTAAATAAATAAATTAGCCTTACAAAAACAAATTACTATTGTCTCTTTCGTTTGATCTCATACAACTCAGAACTGTATTAATTTGCATACCTCTAGTAGAGATCACAATAGTTTGGTTTGAATCGGGTTTAGTTAAAACTGAAACCTATCTGGTTTATTTTTTTTAAATTGATCGGTTTAAATTTTCTGTAAATCGTTCCAGCCTGAAACTGATCAATTTATATAAATATAATTTTTATTAAATTGTTTTATTTCAATAAATATAGTTAAAAAT
>CAJVPV010001780.1:0-14685 GCA_910591835.1 Acaulospora morrowiae | reverse complement strand
TATTAAATAATTATTTATTTTAATATAATTATTATTATTTCAAAGATTTTTAAATTTTTTTGAAATAAAAATTTCTGGAGTTTATTATTTTAAAATTTTTTATATTAAAAATTTTTGAAAATTTTTTTTGAATGGAAATCTCTAGAAATCTCCACCAAAAAATTTTCTTGATATAGAACTATCAAAGTGACATTAGATATTATTTGTACTATAGTTAGTTTTTTGTCATATTCTTTTTATTTGGTATTTTCTTTTTTTATTTTTATATTTTCTCAAATTTTATTTCATATAATCTTAAGTAAATATTTATAGCTGCTTGGCATTATCTTAGATATACAGTACTCATATAAAATAATACTCAATTTTTTTAAAAATAAAAAAACTTTATTTACATAAAATTTTTATATACATTATATTAATATTTTGTTATCCCTTCATTTGCTTTTAATACTGCATTTATTTTTCTAGGCATGGAGGCAATAACTTTTTCAAGGACTGAAATATCAAAATTTTTCCTTTCTTCCTTTAATATAATTTTTAGCTTATCAATTGTTTTTGGAAAATCTTTGTGTTTCTAAATTTGATCCTTAAGCAACTTTCACATATTTTCTATAGGATTTAAGTCTAGAGAATTGGCTAGCCAAGTCATAATTTTTATTTTTTTTTCTTTTAATTATTTTTGGGTGATCTTTGCCATGTATATAGGCATGTTGTCTTGTTGAAAGATTAGTTTTTTTCTTGTTATTTCTATAATCGAATGCTAGATTATTATTTAAAATTTTAATGTAGACATTTGCATTAATTCTTTTTTCTTTTTTTTTATTCTCATTACAAAAAATTAGGAGATTTTTTAAACCTCTTACAAAATATTTCCAAATCATTATTGAATGTCATTTATTTTTAAATATGGGAGTTAAACAATCCTTTTCAAATCTTTTATTCATATATTATCAAACTCTTATTTGTCATAACTGTTTATCAATTTTGACACAATTTTCATCAGAAAAAATAATATTAGTCCAATCATGGATTGTCATATTTTTGTTATTTTTATATCATTCAATATAAGTATTTGCATGCCTTTTTGAAATAAAAGGCTTGCAAGCTGCAATATGTAAGTAAAGACTAGAACTATGAAGTATATTTTTTGCCATAAACAGATTGTATTTAAGTTCTAGTTTGTTAATAATATCACACAAAAATAGTTGTCAGTCATTTATGACTTCATGAACTAGTACACATTTTTCTTGCTTACTAAAAATAGAAGGTCTGCCTGATTATAATAGGTTTTCAACATTTCCTGTTTTCTTGTACTTTTTAATAAAACAGCACACAGTAGTAAGGTTCCTTCCAAGTTCTTTCATAATTTGTATCATGTTCAAAATTTCCAAAAAAGCAAGAATTTTGTTCTTCTCTACATTTGTTATTTAAGTATAGTTTGATATCATTTTTGTATGCAACAGAGTAATATAGTGTCTATGATATTGAAAAAAAGTAAACAAATATGATTTTATAGTAGAATGGAGAAATATTACATGTGTAACTATTGATATAGTAATATATGTAAATTGGGTGTTACTTTCTGCAGGTACTGTATAACAATTTTAATATTTATTTTTTATATTACTTAGATAGTTTCTGTAAGCAAGCTAATATTAAACCCACTGATTACCTACTTAAAAAAAATAATAATTTAGCTTGTAAAAATATTTGATATAGATCATAATATTTAAATATATGGGTAATTTTTTTTGAATAGGGTTCTGAACCGAGTATCAAAATGATATCAACTTGGTACTAACTTATAATAAAGTTAATATATGGGTTGTAATTATACATATGGCGTAAATTATTTTGCTGTTGATTCAATTCCTAAAATCCTTAAAAATAATTGTGTCATGACTCAATTATTTATATGTTTTAATAGTGACTCAATTAATTATGTCAAATAATTGCGTCAATTGTGTTAAGGATCTACAAATTTCAACAACATGTATAGTTGTGATCCACTATATTAAACTCATAGTAAATCCAATACTGACTTGATACCGAAATAGTACCATTAGGAACCCTATTTTTGAAAGTGAATTAAAATTTAAGATATATGGGTAATTATTTTTAAAGGTGACAAAAATGCTAGATATGATTTTTTCAGATCCAGCTTTTAAACAATACATATATAATATAAATTTTAAGATCATACCAGAAAATTTCTGGTCCACTTTCAAAAATAATTACCCATATATATATATATATTACCCTAAAATTATAACTCTAAATTTCAAATCATACTGTATGATATTGATAATTATGTAATTAATTTTTAATTTTTGTTATTAATTTTTAAAATTTAATTTTTTAATTAAAATAGTTATATCTTTAGAATCACATAATTTTATTTAATAAATAAGTATTTGTTTAAAGGTTTAGATCTTAAGCATTTATATAAAAAAAAGTTTATTAAAATTAAATTATTAGTTGTTTAGAAAATTATGTAATAAAGAAATTTATACAAAAACTTTTTTCCAAACAAATCTGTGTCTGAATAAAATTACCAAAAAAGAAAACTAAAAATTTTTTCATCAAAAAAAACTGTAAAAGACCCTGGAGGGTCTTTTTCATCTTTCAAGGATTAACTTATCGAACCAACCTACACTTTACTTGATATTCTTATCACTGATATCAACAAATGCCTGGCTATAATCTTTCACAAAAATAACAACACCAATATTGTATATACTATCAACCCCACTGTCAATGTTTACCTTCCAAAATTTGAAACCCTCCTAAAGCATGGCTAACACCAGTATGCCTTCAAGAAAATGGTTACAAAGTCTTTAAAGTAATATCAGTTTCCTTTGAAGTATATAGAAAAAGACTTAGAAATCACTATACTGAAATCAAAACCAACATTCTAAATTCCATATCCCTGGAAACAATGAACTTCTTTTTTGAATACCAACACATCTTTTGCTTATCTAACAATGACAAAGCAGAAATCATGAAGGAATTAATAAAACAGAAACTTACCTACAGGCTACATGTTTCTTGGAACAAAATTGATATTAACATTGATGAAGCAGCCAAAACTTTTTTCTTGAAGTGAAAAACCAAAATGTCCATACCCCCTTCAAATACTTCTGTCCTAACTGGAGAAAGGATTAATGACAATAGCATGCAGCTTAATTGTGAATCTGAAACAGCACATGCAACTACCCCTGAGCACAGCAACAATCATTCTAGCCCACATACAGTAATCAAAGATTATGCAATCCCTTCTGAACATGATAACAATTATCATGGCACATGTGAAACTAATATAGCTCAAATATCAACTGATACTACCATAATGTCTTATACATTCCTAAGTACAAATATTTCAACACAAACCAGTTTCAATATGAAAATTGATAAATATCCTTTTCTCACCCAATCAGTTGAAACCCTGAAATCTCTTCCCAACTCATAAGCTGATAAAACCAATAAGTTTCTCGAACCAACACAAGCCACAACATCCACTGCAAATAATATTAGAGAAAGTACACATCCTGATGAACAGGAAAGATTCTAGAACTATATAAAGAATTTAATAAATGTGACAAAACTCCTAAAGCCATTGTTGACCTGTTTCTAAAAATTAAAGCTGATCCAACTGGGTTTCTCAGAACAACTCTAAAAGGCATTTTCTTCAAAATTAAACACAGGAACTATGACTTTTTTAAAACATTTATTAAGGACAAGCTAATCTAAGGACAACACCAGAAAGAATATGAATCTATTGAGAAAAAATTTCATTCCAATTATTGCAAAGCCAACAATCTGGAATATATCACAAAATCAACTAAAAACAAAATCAAAAAACTAATTAACAAAGCTCTTTTTATTCCCTATCTCAGATTGACAGATCTTACTTTTCTTAAATACTGGCAAGTAGCTCAATTGCTAGGATATGGCTTTAACTTCTTTGTAAACCCAACTTTGGGAAAAGTGGATTACCAGGAACTATATTAAACCTGCAAGGCAATAATTCAAAAAAACTTACTTGAACTCCCTGAGGACCCAAAAGATATTTTTATAACAATAGTTGTTAGATTATCTAAAGCCATTCCAATCACAAAAGCCAACAATACTAGTGAAATCGCAAGTAGTCTCATTGCCTTTTACAACTTTGATCTCTTACCCATCTCTTATTTTGCAAAAAGACCCAACCTTCCAGCTGATCCAATGGACCTCAACAATAAAACAGATTATCTGTTTTCACTTACGAAGAAATACAAACTAGCAGATCTCAAATTCCATATCAATAAACTAAAAGAATTCTACTACATTTCAAGCAAACTTCCTGACTCCTACTTCAACCTTCTCCTATCAAAACTTCATCTTTCACCCATCTACAAGGACTTACCTACATATCTCACCAAACACTTCTCTGTAGACAACAGTATTGAGGACTTTAAGAAAAAAGTACAATTTCTTAGAGATAACAACTACACTGTCAAACATCTTTCACTTGACTATATCAAAATAAAGCATCCACTTTATTCCTCTCATTGGTACAGTAAAAACAACTTAATCTCTTTATCAGTTACTACTCAGGAAAAGGCTGACGACTTGATCAAGGATCTTAAACAAAAGTTCTTTGTAAAGCTTTCTCTAGGACCCAAATGGATCAGTAACAATCTGGTTCAATTAAACAAACCTAAACTTCCTGACGACTTTAGCACTGTTGAAACAGAACTTGATATCTCTAAAGAGCAAATAAACAGAAATGCACCTGACTTCAAACAAATGGTTGCAAAAATCAAAAACAAATATATAAAAGAAATCCCAAGAGAATAGATTACTCCACTTCTTCCAGAACTACCAAACTTTGTCAATGCTAATGAATATCTTACTAAAATTAATGCCAACCTTTTACTATCTCTTCTGAACAATCTTCATTTGAATAACAATATTAAAGCCTTAAATAAAATTTTTCACTTTAACAAACTTCCATCTGAATTTATAATCAAACCCAAGTTATTTGAACCAGAGATAACTCTTCTCTCTAAACTTATTTAATAATGACTACAAACCAGTCCAACTCTTAATCTTCCTTAACCAGTCACATGACAACAAGTGTTACCTCTAACAATACCCCAAACATACCTCACCAACCACTATTATCTCAACCCACTCCAAGAATACCATTAAGAAACCTAATTACCATATCTATTCTTAATGTCCAAGGCCTCTCTTAAAAGGGCAAGCATAGTGAACTTATTAAAGCAATTACAAATGACAAATGTATCCTTTGTTACTCTAAAACAAAAGCATCCTTAAAAAATCCACTTTCAAAAAAGCTTAACAACTGTACAATTATCTCAAGCATATCATTAACCAGCACAAGTAATGGAACCTGTATTATTACCATAAAGCCTATTAGTAATTATATCTTTAACACATTTATTCAAAATGAATTCTGGTGTACCATTCATCTCAAATTCAAGTCAAAAGTCAATATTATAATAATATCCTGCTACACAAAAGATTAGTAAGAAAACATGCAGTCACTTCCTTAAAAAACTTCATCAGAGAATATCAAAAAAAACATATTATCCTGGCAGGAGATTTCAACTCCTACCTGCTCAATTCCTCCTTCATTAATGCTCCTATCACACCACATAAACGAATTATTTACAGATTCCTCAACAGATTTATAGATGTAGTGAAGGCCACTGATAAGGAAAACATATTCACCCATATCACCAATACAAGCACTTCCAGAATCGACCAAATCTGGATCACATATGACCTAGCCAGTAAGATCTTAAGCTATAAAGTTGCCAAACAGGAAGCCATCCCCACTGATTACATGCAAGTAACTATTATCCTCAACTGGTTTGAGTACAGACTATACATGTGGTGTAAATTATTTTGCTGTTGACTTAATTTCCAAAATCCTCAAAAATAATTGCATCATAACTCAATTATTTATATGTTTTAATGGTGACTCAATTAATTATATCAAATAATTGCATCAATTGCATTAAGAATCTACGAATTTCAGCAACATATATAGTACAGATTCAATAGAATTTCATTCTCCACAAACATGTATCACTTTAATAAAGCCTTCAAGAAACAAATATAAGCAATGTAGAAGGACATTGAGGTCACTTGCCTTACCAACCAAAATCTCTTATAGGAAAGTCTTAACAATATTGTCAAAAAAGCTTTGAACAACAATATTCCTTAAAGAAAACAAACAAATTCTAATTAGAACAGGGACTCTCTAAATTATTACAACATGGCTATCAAGTCAGCAAAAAGAATATTAAAAGCTCTAAGAGAACAAAAGTCTTCAGTACCAAAACTTCATCACACAGCACTAGCAGTATACAAAAAGATCTCTGATACAGCTTTTTTTCCAAAGTTACTTAAAAGGATAATAAAACTTTTAATTAATAAAAAAGTGACCAAATCAAACAAAACTATTATACTTGAACTACAAAAAAGTATTAAAGAGAATTACACCAGATTCTGGTGGAAGTCCAAACATGCTCTCAAAAAAGCTCTCAGTGACCTAAAACTATCATTGGATCTCTCAATCTTCTCTAAAGGAGACAAACTGCACAATGACCTTAATAAACTAATTGAAATCATCACAAACCACTTTAAAAAAATTCTTGAACCAAAACTCTTTAACATTGACCAAACTTGGCAAAATCAATACATCCCCATGAGTTCAATCCTGGATAACACATTCAATACAACATGTGATAAAATTTCACTCCTGGAGATCAACAAAGTTCTTAACAGTTTACCAATGCAAAAGGCACCAGAATTCACCTGTATTCCATATAAAGCGTGGATCAATCTTGATACAGCAGCGAGACAACAGATCAAAAAACTATTTAATAAGATACTTTCCATATCTCTTCCATCAAAGTACTGGAAACAGTCAGTTATCACACTACTGTCAAAAAAAATAATCTGGTCACATAACCTAGCAGATATTCATCCTATCTTATTAATTGAAACCAGCTGCAAAATTTTTACTAAAATCATTAACAAATGAGTCTTCAATATAATCGACAAGGGAAAAATTCTCTCGGGTTTCAATTTCACTGGTCTGAAAAACCAAAGTACTATGGAATCAATATCAATTATTACTTCTGAATTAGAAATTGCTAACAACTTGAGAAAAGAACTATGGATATCCTCCTTTGACATATCCAAAGTATTTGACTCAGTTAACCTCAACAGCCTGGATATAGCCATGAAAAGGATAAAGCTGTCCTCCCAAATCATCTCACTTGTCTTAAACCTGCTTAACAACAAAGAACTCCAAATTATCTTATATTATAAACTGATCAATCCCCTCTATACTAGCAATGGCATCGACTAGGGCAAAACATTAGCCTCTCTTCTTTGGACCATTTTCTATGATCCAATAGTTACTCAAGTCACCAATACTACATTATCCAAATCAAAAATACTTGCCTATATGGATGACATTACTATACTTAGCAGTTTTTTCAGTTTTCTTCAAAATACCACAGATATTTTCTTCTCTTTTTTAAAGATTAATTCCATAAAATGCAACAAGAAAAAAATCAAGTTAATCAATAATCTTAGTATAAAAAACATATACTGAAATCAATTATTATATATAAAAGATAAACCTATCCAATCCAAACCCTGTTATGAAGCAATTCAATATCTGGGAATATACATCTCTGACAAATCAACTTTCACTCCCACTAAAGCAAAACTTATGGAAAAAATCAGCAATTTCAAATCAAAAAGACTGGAATGAATCGATTACAAGGCAAGCTTCCTACTGGATAATCCCAGCACAACTAGATTACACTGCACAAGTTACTATCCTAACCGATATACATGTGGCATAAATTATTTTGCTGTTGACTCAATTCCCAAAATCATCAAAAATAATTGCATCATGACTCAATTATTTATATGTTTTAATAGTGACTCAATTAATTGCGTCAAATAATTGTGTTAATTGCGTCAAGGATCTACAAATTTCAGCAACATGTATACTAACCGATATGGACCTCAACAACCTGTAGTTAAAAATAAACAAAGCAATCAAAAACAAAATGGGAGTAGAACGAACTATTTTAGACAAAATTCTCTTTTCACATGCAGGCTTCAACATCATCAAACTTGAAAATAAAAGAGATCTTATAACTATCAAACTGCTAATAATCAAGTTAACAAATCCCAAGACCTTTTCTCATACCAGGGAAGAAATAAAGTCCATACAAGCAACAAGCACAATTTAGTCATGTCCCTTATGTAACCCATCCCACTTCAAAACAACCTGAATAACAAAAACAATACAGTTAGCAAAAAAATACAACATTAATGTCTATCTCTTTCTATGCACATTCAAAATCACAAATCACCAGCAGTCAATTGGCTTCTTTATCAAAGTCAATAAAAAAGTAGCTCTCACACTATATAACTTCAATCTCAAAACAGTACAAAATCTATTTGTCTTTGGAACAGGCAACACACTTTCTTGGCAAGAACTCCATACATACAAAGGACACATATTAACTGGTTCCACTCCATCATGGTTCATAACCATTTTATGATTAAGCAATTCTATTATTAGAGACACATTACCAGTTCCCAATTGAAGATCACAGTTTTGGGCATATCTAATAGGACCCAACACTCTTAGCCTCATCAAAGTCAAACATAATGCCATCACACACTACTTGATCACATGTTTACACTATACTGTTAACAGTGCCAAACAAATAGGAAAATACAGTTGCAACACATAACCTTGTTTCAAATCTATCAATATCAATCAACTCAAATCTATATGGTCAACAAAAAAAAATGGAACCCATTATATTCTCAATAACCTAAATGAACTCAAGAATAGTTTCCCTACTTAGCCTTGCCACATCCCAATCATTCTTATTCCTCAACAATCATTATCTTCATCACCAATCCATCACACAATCTATTTTGTAAATAATAACATAATAACTACCCATAGCTCTCAAATGTCTCTAACCTACAACCTAAATCTCAATCCTCTTCCTCTCTTCTGGATAATTCTCAATTCACTCTGTTCAGAAGCTTCTCGATTATCTACAATCACCTGTTTTTCTGTATACAAACTTAATACCAAGTTACCTGAATATACCAATCGCCAAGTAAAATACCAATACAGCAGTCTTATTCAAAACATTAATATTCAACTCAAAACAAAACAAATTTCCTTAACTTGGATGTTTGACAAAAAGCAATTTTCTTTAACTGTTTCTCAAGACATTTTAACAGCTATTTCTACCTTTTACCTAATCAGTTACACTATATTTCCATTAATTGAGCTCAATCTCACAACTAGTATTACACAATGGATTAAATTTATAAACTATTACACCAACCTTTTCAATATTTTTCTAAGTGAAACTGCCACAAACAAATCCAAAAACCTTATGAACTAGACATTATTATTAAAGTTAACAAAAAACTAAGAAACATTAACAAAATCAACTTCCACTCACTTTCTATTTTCAAAACCAAAATCCTAGCAAACCAGCTTTCCACTTGAGCCAAACTTCACAAAAGATATTTCCTACTTTACAAAAATGACTTGTGCCCCTGCTGTAAAGCCTATCCAGAAACCTTGAACCATATTTTCTTTTGCCACCACTGCCTCTCCATATTGGAGAAAAAAAAGAAACAAACTTGAAACCTTTATTGCCCTAAACATTTCTAAAGATAAATTAAATTTGAACAAGGTCTATCTTCTCCAAATAATCAATCTAACAGACAAAATAATACTCAACATAGCCATTGGAAAGTTCAATAACCCCTTTAACATTATCCAGAAAAAGAAAGAAATCTCAAACTACTTTCTCAAAATCTTGAATTTTGTAAAAGAAAATCAATAATAAGTTCAAATATTTCTTTGTTGATGTTAAGTTTTGAAGTAGAAATATATCTTTGATAATTATTTAAATTAAAGGATTTATCATTGAATTTTTTAAAAGCAGTAAAAAATTGTTTATTGCTAAAATTAAAGCCAATATTTTTTAATTCAGATCTATTATATAAACTAACAATTAATGATAAAATGTTAAATTTATATTTAATAGAAATAGAATTATACATGATTTTAATATTATGAAGATTTGTGTAATTATTGAATTATTTTGTGAATTAGAAAAAAAAGATTTTCCAATATAAGAACTATTTGCAAAATAATTATATAAGTGTTCTGGTTGATTACCAAATAATTGTAAAGCAGTATTATGTAAAATTGATATAATAAGACTTTTTTGTGATTTTGAATAGGAATTAAAAGGTAAAGGATAAGGATTATAGGATTTTAATAAAAAAAAAAAAGTTTTTCTAAGATTTAAAGAAGGTATAATAAAAATTAAAATTTCAAAATTAGATGTAAAAGAATATTTGTAATTTTTAAATTTCAAAACCAATAACAATTTTATTACATAATTTTTTTAACAATCAATGATTTAATTTTAATAAAAATTTTTTTATATGGATGCTCAAGATCTAAGCTTTTAAATAAATACTTTTTTATTAAATAAAATTATGTAGTGATAAAGATATTAGCATTTTAATTTATTGTTAAAAAATTAAATCTCAAATCTGAAAATTAGTGATAATTTTATTACATAATTTTCTTAACAACCAATTATTTAATTTTAATAAATTTTTTTTATATGAACACCCAAGACCTAAGCTTTTAAACAAATACTTATTTATTAAATAAAATTACGTAGTTATGAAGATATTAACATTTTAATTTATTGTTAAAAAATTGATTTTTGAAAATTTAAAATCTTAACAACCAATAATTTAATTTTTATAAACTTTTTTTTATATGAATGCCCAAGACCTAAACTTTTAAACAAATACATATTTATCAAATAAAATTACATAATTCTAAAGATATACCTATTTTAATTAAAAAATTAATAACAAAAATTAAAACTTAGAATAAAATTAATCACATAATTATAAATATCACATAATTTAAATTTAGGGTTATAATTTTAGGGTAATAGATATATATCTTAAATTTTGATTCACCTTCAAAAATAATTACTCATATAGTTAATATATATATAAATATTATTTTGATTTTAATAAGGTTACAATTTTTTTTGATATTTAAAATAAACATTTAATTTTACTATTTTTTAAAAAATTATTATAATTTTATTAAGATTTTTATAATACAATAAATTTTCTCTAAATGTATACCTCTTGGAACCATAAATTTTTTTTTGAAAAATGTATATTTATAGGTGTGCATTTATGAAAGCAATTTTATTAAGAGTTCTATATACTTGGAATCAAACTTGATCATATATTTAGAGAAAAAAATATAATACTGTAAGTGCATTTATAGAAAGTATATTTAGGAAGATCTCTCTATATATTAAAAAAATGTTAAGAAGATTTGATTAAAACAAATTGAAGACCTATTAATTTTACTTAACTATAATTTTAGAAATAAATTTATAATATTAAAAATTGATATAAAGATAATATTTATAATTATAAAAGAAAAAAAATACATAAAAACAAAATGATAAAAAAAAACTATTTAAAATCTTTTTATATAACTAAAAAGTAAATAAGACTTTTTAAATTTGTTTAATATTTAATTATAAGTTATTTTAATGCAATGATAATATTTAAAGTTCTTATATTCTTGAACTTATAATATAGTTAATATATTAAAAAAAAAAGAAAAGTATTTTTTTTAAAAAAATTATTATAAATTTTTTTTTCAAAAATTAGTAATAAATAAATGAGTTTTTTTTGTTATTGTTTATATTTTTGAGTTTTTTAATTTGGATTTTTTTTTAAAAAAGTCTAATATCTTTTATTTTTTGTTAATTTATAAAATAAACATTTAACAAGCTAAATTAAATTAGTTTTAAATGTTTTTTTAAATATTTTTTATGTAGTAAATTATATTTCAATCAAATTTTACAATTTTATTTATATTATACAAGTTTATATAACCCTATAAAAGTTAAAAAACAAGCTATTTTTTAAGGTTTTAGAATAAAATCTAATTAATAATAATTTCTTTAATATTTAAAAAAGTATAAAATCTTATATACAATTGGTTAAAAACTAAAAAAATTAATATTATACTTTTTATTAAATTTATTATAAATTATTTTTTTGTATTTTTTTTTGAAAAAAAACAGAAAATAAAAAGTCATTAGTAATATATATTATATAAGAAGTGAAATACTTTATATATATTTATATAATTATTTATAGTTCTTTTGTAATTAAAAATAAAGTTTTGTCTAGATATTCTTAAAATTATTAAAAAAGACAATTCTTAAAAATCCAAAGTTATTGTTTTAGATTTAAAATTTAGATTTAATTTTTTTATATTTTTAGATTAATTTTTATTAAATAACAATATAATTTTTAATTTTTAAAAAAAAATTTTAAAAAATTATAGTATTTCTTATATTTAAATAAAATAAGTCCAATCAGATTTCAAATTAGAACAATTTAAAAAAAAAATTAAATTAAACAGGTTAAAAAAACATTTAACAATTTTAAATTAAATTTGAATTTGACTAAATTTAATTTAATTTAATTTATTGAAATTCAATAAGTTTAAATTTAAAAATACTTTGATATTAACTAATTTAATAAAAAAAAATATTTATATTTGTTTTTAGCAAAACAAGTAATAAATCCCACAATATCTAATATATATTCTAGTGAAATTATATTATAATAAGAATAATTTTTTAGTAACTTTCAAATAACAGTATATATATTGTAATAGTAGAAAATAAGTTCATTACTTGTATATGGATTTAATTATGATATATTTTATAACAGCTAAATAGATTCACTTTGTACTATTTAGCTATATTGTTTATGTCATCATTAACACTATTTTCTTTTTGTTCTGTAGGTAAAAGAGGTAATTAGATTTGATAATTTTTGTCTATAAGTTATGTGATAACAGGTGAAACTAAAAGATAGACAATAGAATACAAGGGTTTTATCATACAAATAAAAGTTATATGTTAAATAAGCCTTTATTTAATGAAAGCTAAGTATATTTATACATGTTTTTATTATCTCAATTATTTTAATTATCCTCTTTATCCTGATTATTCTCATCACAATACCCCATATAGGATCGGGTAAAAAACCACCCCTTTTTTCCCTATAACAATATCATAGTGTATTGTGAGTTATTATTACAATAAGGCTTTAAAAAATATTAAAAATAACTAAAACATATCAAACCTATCGTTTTCTTTTATAGCCGAATTGCTAATTTACTAATTTATTTTTACACCAGTAAAAAAATAAAAATAAATTATAAATTATTTTCTTTATTTGCTATATTACGATCATCTAACCACAAATAATTAAGTGTGGTATTTTTGCATAATGCCTCGGCTAGTGCTTTTTCTGCCAATTCCCCTATTTTGTTTTCATTTATATTTAAATTAGTCAGTGTAGTATTCTTGCATAGTGCTTCGGCTAGTGCTCTTCCTGCCGATTCTCCTAAATTATTATCCCATAAATTCAAATTAGTCAGTGTGGTATTCTTGCATAGTGCTTCTGCTAGTGATTTTCCTGCTAATTCTCCTATTTTGTTTTCACTTATATTTAAATTATTCAGTGTGGTGTTCTTGCATAGTGCCTCAGATAGTGCTTTTCCTCCTGATTCTCCTATGCCATTCCAACTAATATCTAACTCGGTCAGTGTGGTATTCTTGCATAGTGCCTCGGCTAGGGCTTTTCCTCCTGATTCTCCTATATTATTATATCGTAAATTCAAATTAGTCAGTGTGGTATTTTTGCATAGTGCCTCAGCTAGTGCTTTTCCTGCAGATTCTCCTAAATCATTATACCATAAATTCAAATTAGTTAGTGTGGTATTCTTGCATAGTGCCTCGGCTAATGCTTTTCCTGCCGATTCTCCTATCTTGTTTTTGCTTATATTTAAATTGGTCAATGTGGTATTCTTGTATAGTGCCTCGGCTAGGGCTTTTCCTGCCAATTCTCCTATTTTGTTTTCACTTATATTTAAATTAGTCAATGTGGTATTCTTGTATAGTGCCTCGGCTAATGCTTTTCCTGCCGATTCTCCTATTTTGTTTTCATTGATATTTAAATTAGTCAGTGTGGTATTCTTGCATAGTACTTCGGCTAGTGCCCTTCCTGTCGATTCTCCTAAATTATTATTACATAAATTCAAATTAGTCAGTGTGGTATTCTTGTATAGTGCTTCGACTAGCAATTTTCCTGCTGATTCTCCTATTTTGTTTTCGCTTATATTTAAATTAGTCAGTGTAATATTCTTGTATAGTGCCTCGGATAGTGCTTTTCCTGCTGATTCTCCTATGCAATTCCAACTAATATCTAACTCGGTCAGTGTGGTATTCTTGCATAATACTTCGGATAGTGCTCTTCCTGTTGATTCTCCTATATTGTTATACCGTAAATTCAAGTTAGTCAATGTTGTATTCTTACATAGTGCCTCAGCTAGTGCTTTTCCTGCCGATTCTCCTATTTTGTTTTTGCTTATATTTAAATTAGTCAATGTGGTATTCTTGCATAGTACTTCGGCTAGTGCCCTTCCTGTCGATTCTCCTAAATTATTATTACATAAATTCAAAT
>CAJVPV010001779.1:0-14685 GCA_910591835.1 Acaulospora morrowiae | reverse complement strand
AGATAGGTTTTTTTATAATTAATATTTGTAAAATAATATTTTAACAAATTTTAAATTTAGGATTATTGCCTAATAGCCATCAAAATATTGAGCCTGAACTAATACAAAGATTGGTAAATAACCACTGAATTATTAATCTAACCATATTCTATTATAATAATATAGAACTTGAAATCTTAAATAATTGATCAATATCTGATCAATTTTTGGCAAACAAACTATACTAATTCTTAAACAACACATATAATATTCAAGAAATAGTTATTAATAGATCTGAACAATTTCCTGGCAAATTATTGTATTCTAAAAAATTAAATTTAATTGTATCTTTTGAAATCTTAGATTTATTAATTGAATGTTATGAGGCTTCTTATGAAACCATAAACTTTTAAAGGCCATTTGTTAAAGATATTAAAAATAATTCAAAATAGAGCCGATTAATATGAAAGATGCCAAATTGGAAGTGAAATCTTTAATTTCATTATGTCACCATGAAATATAAAAGATTTATTTGTTTTAGCTTGATTTGTGAATCATAATAGAAATGTTAATTTATACTTGGAACAGGTTCAATTTTTCTTTACTCATTTAATCAACTTATCGAATAATGTAGCAAAACACAATTTAGCTTTTATTTGATGATTTAAACCTGTTAATTTGACAAATATCAGGTTCTATTTTGAATCCAAAAATGATGTGAATGTTGAATTATGGAATACCAAATTTTATCTGCTTAAATGTGAATATATAATTCCTATTCACAATATTTTTAGCCGATTTATTCCATTTAAATATAAGATTTCAAATAGACAATATTCTTATGAATATTTAGTTATTATTTCTTTAAATTGCAAATACAATATATAAAATTTCATCAAAACATATATAATTCAGCAATATAATATAATTCAGCAAATATATATATATGACAAGATAATATAATTTGGCAAAGTATTATAATTTAGCAATATATATTTGGTAAGATAATATAATTCATCAAAGTAATATAATTCAGCAAAGTCAAAATATATACAGTATATATATTTGGTGTAAAAATAAATTATCTATTTTACTGTCAAAATATTAACTTCTTTAAAATGAGATTTAAAAAAAGTGTATTATTTATGTGCCAAATAAATTATATGCTGCTTTATAGCCAAAGATAAAAATTATAAAAATTTGATTAGCTGAATTATATATTTTTTTGATAAATGATTGACAAGTAGCATTATGTCGAATAAATCAATTTCAACTAGTAATAAACATGTCAACTATTTATTATAATCTCAAAAAATTGAATTTAAAAGGCAATAATTTAAGAAAATTTGGTAGTGGTCTTTCTAAAAAGATTATAGCACTAAAATCAAAAGCAATTAATCAATATTTATATAATAATCCAAGACTTTTCTTAAGAACTTTGGCAATTAAATTATCAAATATTAATACCAAAGTATCACATTCAACAATTTTAAGACATTTTATTAATATGGGTTACAAAAATAATTTACCTTTAAAAATATCTATGTTTATTATTGTTTATAAAGAAACTTGTATTATTTGAACAAAAAAACATTTTAATAATAACTGAAAAAAAACATTATTTTCTGATGAAGCAGCATTTCAAATATTTAGAAATACAATTACTCAATAGTATAAAGATACAAAACTAGTTAAAAGAATGTCTAAAGATTGTACTAAAATCTTTGTATAAAAAGAATTTTGTACAAAAAAAAAAACTTTTCTTTTTTGTTTTAAAGAAATTATAAATGCAAAATTTTATATCAATATTTTGCAAAATCATAAACAAGAAATTAATAGACTACTTGAAAACAATTAGTACTTTCAATAAGATAATGATCCCAAGTATACAAGTAAAATTGCTAAAGCATTTTTAAATAAAAATTTTTTTGAAATTATTGATTGGCCTTCTAATAGTCCAGATTTAAATCCTATTGAAAACCTTTGAGCTATTATTAAAAGAAATATGGAAATGAGATTACCAAAAAATATTTTAAAATTAGAACAATTTATGATAGAAGAATGGGATAAAATTTCAAATAAGGTTTTAAATAATTTTATAGATTTAATAAAAGAGAGATATGAATTAATAATTGAAAATAATGAACAAAGAATTAATTATTTATTATATATTAATAAAATTTCTAGATTTTTAGCTTTATTTTTATATATTTTTTATTAATTTTTATGAGTGGTTTTTGAGTAATGAATAAATAAAAAATTCCAAAATTTTTTGTACTATACTATATATAATATTAAAAATATATATTCAAAAAACATCAAAAAAATTTTAAAATTATATTATTTAAAAAATTATTTAATTTTTATAAAAATTTATAATAATACTTTTTATAATCTAATAAATAAGTTTATTTAAGAATGTTTAACAAAAAAATTAAAAAAAACAAAAAAAATTTTTATTATGTTTTCTTATATAAAATTTACTTTATTAATAAAATTGTTTTTTGAATTTTATTATTTAAAAATTGTAAAAATCATTTATATTATAAATAAATATCTGTTTTTTTTTTTCGGTAGGTAAACATCATCTCTTTATTTATTAATATTATATTTAAAGTTATATATACTTGTGAAAGAAATAACATCTCTTGGGTATAAAGTATACAACAAGTTAAATGCTAGCTTGCCTACTTATCTATATCTAGTTAATATCGAAAAGAATTTAAAACAATATTATATATGTTAAATATAGTTGAGAGTAGCTATACTTACTTACTCAAAGTTTTTTGATTAAATGTAAAAAGAATAGGAAATTAAAAAAAATTAAAAAGAAAAATAAACTGGGGTTATAATAATATTGGCTACTGAAACTAAAACTAAGTTACTTAAACTATAGAATCTATACAAACAAAAATAATATCTAAAAAGTAACCAATTGTCCAGCCCTTGTACTAGTACTGGTCTTAGAGATGTGATCCTTATTGATATGAATAATATAGTGTAATTGATATTGTTTGTTGTTGTAGTAGTTGTTATTATTATTGTTATATTGAAAAACCAGTTTGAACAGGTTCAGTTTTTTTTTTTATTGTTTTAATGAAATCTGATTAGATAATCAGAGAACAATGATCATCTAAAGGAGATAAACTGATTTTGATTTTTTGGAAATTTTGAAATGGTACAATAAATGGTATAATAGTAAAATAATATATAAAGATGGGTTCCTAAATTAAAGGTGAGGACATAATTCAAATGTTCCTCATTATTAAAAAAGTTTTTTTTAAATATAAGATTAAAAAAAAACCACCTACAAAGATTTTTTGCAATTTAGGCTACTTGATCCAAATGTTTTTTGAATTATGTCCCTATTAAAGTAATGAATAAATAATTATGTTTATTTTGAAAAAATATAATTGATCTGTAAAATTTTATATGCTAAATAGTTTAGGAACCCATCATTAGTGATATGTAAAAATTATATTAAAACAAATAATAAATCCAACAATTTTGTTTGAGTATGTTTTTGAAAAAGAGTTTGATTTAGTGAGTATAATAATATTGATGTGAATGGTTTTTGTGATATAATAAAAGAAAAGAGGGGTGCAAGAGAACAAAAAAAAAGAGAATCACTATGGGCCTTTTCTTATGCAACTGAAGAATAAACAAGACTCCAAAATTTAAGTAGACTTTGACCAGAGATTCCATTCCACTGCACCAGTTGTTTTGAAGGTTCTTGAGTTCCTGAGCTAAGGCTCACTTACAATAAAGAGTGTAAAACATTTTTTCTTGCTTAAAATTACCATAAAAGAAAAATTTTTAACAAAATAAACATGATCAGGTGAGAGTTTTTTTTAATTTTTATAAATAAATATTTGTTAAATTATATTTATATATTATTAATTAAATTTTTTTAATTTAACAAATATAAATTTAATAAAAAATCTAATAATGTTTTTAAAAAACCAATGAAACAACTTTAATCTTTATATTTATTTCTATTTTTTTAAAATTTTATATCATTTGGATAAATATTTATAGAAATAAATTAAAAAAACCAATTGTCAGTTTTTTTTGTTGGAACTGTATATTGTTTTTTTATTAAAATAATCTTAATATACAATATTAAAAAAATAAGATCTAAAAAAAAAAAACTTTTTCTTACAATATCTTCATTTGTAGAAAATTGCCTTTTTAGAAAGCTTTTTTCTTTCAAGGAATTTTGTCTAGCGAAATATATTTTTTAGGAAGGGTCATAAACCGGAGGACTGATTTAGAGCAGTGGGTTTCAATAATAAGATTGGCCCCTGGGATTTCAGCAATGGCCCACACTAAGAGGTCTAGTGACTGGTAATGGCATTGGGCAATAACTTGGAATAGAAAAGATAAATAAAAAGAAAATTTTCTATGTGAAGCCTATCTTTATATATAACTGCTACAAAACAATTACATCTCTTATCCTTAACTTAAAAACAATCTTATTCTCAAGAGGCAATATTTTATTTTTTAGAGTTTTTTTGTTTTCTGTTGATGATAACTAGTGCTAGATTTTACATAATCTTTTGATTAATTACTAGTCCTTGCTCACAAATTTTAATACAAAAACCACAACCAGCTTATCTTCATTAAATAATCTACAATATATAAAATACCAATCACACTCCATATTATCTTTATATATCAAAACAATACAACAATTTATCAGATTGGAAGAGCATGTGATCAGTGTCCTGTATAGATTCCAGTAATTATAACATATAACACCTTATCAAAACAATATAATAAACATCTGGAACATACTCCAGTTATTCTATTATTTACATCACAACATGACCATACCACACAACAACAATATCACAAAACATTACATAACCAAACCAATTGAGTTACATATGGCTTGTATAGTGCTGACACCTGACCAAAACACCTAATTGTATTCAGAAATCATATCTAACAAAAGCTTTAATTTTTTACTTCTTTTTCTTCTCATCCAAATGTTCTACAATGCTAGTGATCTTGCTCCAAATGTTTTTTATTTTTTATTTTTCATAACAAATAGTTTTTCAGGTTTTCTCTGCTTAAGGATTTTTTAGATAATATATTTGTTTAATAGATAGTAAGTTAATATTTATAGTAATATAATTTATATCTTAATATTAATCATGTAACAAGTTAAACTTTTTACTTTATTAATAAAGATCATAAGTAATATTTCACTTTAACATTAAAAAAAAAACAATATTAAAAAAAATTTGTTTTAATTTAAATTATATATATGTATATAATTAAATATTAACTAATTAATAAAAATTTAATTTAAATAATTAATTTGATATAAAATTTTTATTTTAATATAAAAAAATTTTGTATTTTTTTAAAAATTTAAAATATTATTATATAATTAGAACTTTCAATAATATCACTTTAATATTATTTTGATATCAATTTTATACTTACATTAAATTTAATATAAAGTTATAGGAGTACTTTATTACTTTAATATTTGTTTAATATTATTAATTTATTTACAAAAAATATCTTATATATTTTGTTTTGCACAATATAGTAAATACAGAATTGTTAAAATCCAAAAAAATTTTATATATTTATTTTCTTTTTTATTTAAAACATTATTTTTACTTAAACCAAACATATTATTATATTAAAAGATTTAATTATATACTTTCTAATATACTATTCTTATTAATAAATCACATGCATTGTCAATACAAAATTTTCAAATTGAAAGCCCGCATTTGCATGACAACAATTTATGCAAAATTTAATAAATGCAAAACTAATAAATGCAAAGCCACAACATAACAATTCTTATCTTGTTTGAAATTAGATGAATGCAAACAGTATCAAGAGCTTTTGCATTATTTAAATCCGGTTTTTGTGCAAAACTACCTATGAAAAGCAATATCAATGTTTCTTACATCGGAATGTATTCCTTTTCCCCTACAAACAAATAAACAGATAGAGTAGATTAGCTCGAAAATTTTATTTGCAGTGTAAACAAGTTAAGTTATTAATACAATCCCTGTTCAATATTAAATAATATTAAATATCTACAAAACACGATATACTAGAAATTGTCCGTGTGGATGTGTGACTTTAGTACAAATTATTTAACAATGCATTAAAGTAATAGAGAAAATCTAAATACTATTATGTATAAATTACCGAATTTAGTTAGGAACAATAAGACATACGATGTTCCAATAGCCAATAAAACTAGTTCTTTGAAAGGTGAATTGATAATTCGATTGATTAATGTGGGAATCACGTAACATGTCGTTTTAATAGTATTATCAAAAAATTTAACACTAAGATGTTATGCATGCTTGCGTGAAACAATGTTTATATTGTTTCGTTGTAGTGTGACTACCTGTCACTCTAATTGTATGCACCTAGCCTGTCGTATCGTTAAGATAACGCTGATTTTATTTAATTCTATGAATAAAAAAAATGTTAGTTATATTAATTATTAATATAATTACTATAGTTTAAAAGTTCAGGAGTTCGCACACCCTTTGTAGATACCTTGGATTTAGGTTATGATACCAGATGTCACATTCGTTATCTAAGTAACACAATTTTTGTGTTATGATAATCACAAATTATCTATATGTATAAATTACAGTGTTGTGGACGCATTGACAAAATTCTTATTGTTTCGGAACAAGAAGTACTGTATTTACCACTTTTTTAACTCGGTGAATACTCAGAAACGGATTTTATTTTCAGCGAGACTTAAATATATAATGAATAAAAAAAAACCATCGTCACATCCTGGACGAATATTTCATTATGGCGAAGAATGATTTTATATTGTAAGATAGAAAATGATGAGTGCAATTTTTCGAAACAATTCAGATTTTTAAGGTAATTGGGAAATGAATACTTATTCCTAAAGGCTCGAATCTAGTTGTTTTGTAATTTTAGTCATTTTGTTATATAACAGTTGTGTCCAATGAACAATAAAATATCACAGAATAGAATTCCAGTTTTAAAGATTATAAAATATCTTAATGAATATATAGTATATATAATTATTAAGATTAAAATACCGAATAAAAAATTTAAATTTTTAAATAATATAACTTATTTTTTGGGGGGTTTCTCCAGTAGGTAAACATCATTTCTTTATTTGATATTATATATAACAAGGTATACATCATGAAAGAAACAACATCTCTTGGGTGCATTGCATACAACAAGTTAAATGCTAGCTTGCCTACTTTACAATATCTAACTAATATCATAAAAAAATTCAAAATCAATATTAATGTGCTAGATAAGACTGAGTAGCAGCTATGCCTACCATCCCAATAAATTTGGCGAATTCTTTTGATTTTTTAAATGTAAAAAATTGAAAAAAAAAATAAAAGTAACTATAACTAAAACTAAATTGAATATACTATAAAATCTATAAGTAGAAAACCAATTATTTCTCCAAGGAAGCTCCCAGACAGGCTCGTTATCCCATTTCTCTGGCTTTTTAATTACTATAGATAATAAAGCATATGTAATGTTGTTTGTTATTATAGTTGTTAATAGTGTATTAGTTGTTGTTGTTGTTGTGATCATTGTTGTGATACAAAACCAGGTTGAGCTTGTTTGAGTTTTGTTTTGATCTTTAAGCAAAATCTGATTGGATGATTGAAAAGTGCTGATCATCTTGAGAGGTAAATTAATTTTGGTTTTTTGGATAAAAATTTTTTGGAAATTGAAAATGGCGCAGCAAAAATTGCTATGAAAATATTGTGTGTGTGGGTTGACTTAAAACAAACAGTAGACTCACTAATTCTGTTTGAATATATGTTTTGAAAAGTGTTTGACTTAGCAAGTATAATAGTAATAATGTATATAGTTTTTATGATATAATAAAGATAAGGAGGGTGCAAAAGAACTGAAAAAAAAAGAACTGCTACAGGTCTTTCCTCATGCAATTGAAGTATAAGCAAGACTCCCAAACTTGAATAGACTTCAACCAGAAATCCCATCCCATTGTATCAATTGTCTTAAAAGTTCTTAAGTTCCTGAGCTGGAGCTCACTTGTAATAAAAAGAGTAAAACATTTTTTCTTGCTTAAAATTATTATAAAAGGAAAATTTTTAATAAAGCAGACGTGATCAGAAGAGAGTTTTTTAATATACAGTATATTATTTATAATAAATGAAATAATATAGTATATTAATAATTTATTTTAAAATATCAATTTAAAGTTGAAAAAAAAATTTTTTTTAAAACAAACTCTTTCTCACTCCCCTTTCTGTGCTTGAAAATTTCCTTTTTAGAAAATTAAGTTGTTTACAGTTTTTTTTCACTCTTTTCTTTCTTCTTTTCTTTACTTTCTCTTTCCTATATCCTTTTATTTCTCCTTCCCTATTTCTTATCCCTCTTTTCTATAGACTTCTTTATATAAAGCTTACCCCTCCCTTTTCTTTTTTCCCTTTCCTACCGAAGTTAGGTTTTTTCTTCTTCTTGAAGGTTTTCTTTCTAAGCCTCTTTTTCTTTTATAAAACTTGCTCTCTATAACATTAACCCCCTGACCAGTCAACTCCTTTTTTTCAAGACCATATGCAGAAGTAGTAACTTCTCTTAAGATGTAGGCTTCAGAATTTTCTCTCTTCCATGGCCTCACAGAAAAAGGATGGATGGTTTACCCCCTCCAAAAGATCGACATAGTCATCATTACCAAATCCAGTGTTGTTTACTTGTTGATGACTAAACTAGATATATCTAAGAAACTGGTGTACAACTATTATTATCCGAAAGTATCCAAGGAGTTGCACCCCACTGTATCCAGAAAGATATAGCAGCCAATGCCAATGCAGCTAACAATAAGCTAGATTAGTTGCAGGTGTTATGCTGGTGATTGAAGAACCTAGTAGAATAATACGTGAAGATCAGGGATTTTAGTTACCCCCGCAACACAAGCTGGTGATGACAACGAAAGTTTCTCGCTCACCCCTCCGACAATATAGGCTCATTGTACAAGGTTAGGTAACAACATCTATAAGAAACTCCAACTCCATCATGTTTGACAACTTCCATCAACAACTATTACTATACGTCCAAACACTTTTCCTTCACCTTCACCACCTTATACCAGTACTGAATTCTACTCAAATATTTAAATGGTGCAGCTATGTATACAAAGCTTCTTATAAAAAGCGGCTGTTCCCTTCCCTACTTGCTGCAAATGTAGGCAACTGCCACAGGCCTGGTCAACCTATAATCTGCCACAATCCTAGAAGGGTAGAGAGGATCAAATACTAGGTGGTTGGATGAAAGGCTAATCTTCACGAGATGTCTGCGTCAGTATAGTGGCCATTTAACTAGTTGAGCAGTTATCCAGAGGAAGTATAAGGTGGAACACATTTTAGCTTGCCGTACATCAAGCCACATTTGGAAAACAAGCTTGCCAATCCTAGTTATGACTTGAAGGCCAACCTGTATATAATGGCTGCAGTGCCTTCATGTAGTTAAGTATTCAAATTTTCTAGATAGCTAGACACCATCCGAGGTATAATATAGGTTTTGAATTTCCTTTTTCTATATTCTTGGGTGGTACTAAGGAGCACAAAGAATAGATCGCATTTGCGGAGCCTGGCATTTAACTCTTCCTAACAAAGAAAGATATATGTTATACTGTAAATGTGTTATAAATCTTGTACTGCGAGTCTAAAATTATAATAATAAAATAAAGTATAATAGCCTTTTGCTCCTTCAAAAAAAAAAAATAATAATGTTTCTTATTATGTTTAAATAATAATATTAAAATCTTCTTATTTTTTATTTTGTAAAATTAATTTTAAAAAATTTTTAAATCCTTTAAAAAAATTTGATTTTAATATAAATTTTAATTAAATTATTAAATAAAACAAAAATTTTTTATTAATAATTTTTTTCAATAAATTTAAATTTATTGATTTTTTTAAAAATATTTTAAAAAAAGTTTATTAAATAAACTTATTTTTTATAATTTGTGAATCTATAGATCAGATTATAAAATATCAGTTCAATCTTATATAGGATTTCTAATAATACTATTTTAGTATTAGGTCAATATTATTTTAATATTTAATTTGGAATTTTAATTCTATTTTTTTTTTTATCCTATAGTTAAACAATTGCATACTGTTTATTAAATTTTTACAGAAAACAAATAATGTGTGATATATTGTATTGCATAAACTATTCTACTGTCTTGAACATCCATCTTTGACTGTTGTCTCTAGGTATGATTTTGAAGATGAAAACAGTTGCTCTCTTTATAATTTACTTGCTTATGGAGTTTAATCTTAAAGATCATTGCCTGAAGTTCATTACTACAGTTCATCTAAGCAAAGTCTGAACTACTTTTATATTCCTAACTATTTTTTCCCTTCTTTAATCCAATTTCAAATTAAGATTTTGTCTTAAATCTGAGAGCTGAAGTCTTCTTCCTTGTTTTGCGATGTCTTGGAATTTGTTTTCTCCTGTTTTTGGTCTTTTGACTTACACTTCTTTCTTCTTTTTTCACTAGTGGTTTTTTCTTTATATCTATATATTTTGGACTTTCTCTCAGAGTCCTGTAGCTTGACATATTTATTGTTCTATATCCTTTTCCAAACTTGCTTGCAAATATTTCTTGAAAATTTCTTCAGTAATTGCTTCGCTTTGTCAGTTTTCATCTTAACATTGGTCATTGTTTAGATCCATTCTACAATGTCTTCTTTTAAAAAGAGTCCTAAGCACATGTTTATAATATTTATTCCTATGGAGAATTTGCTCCTGTACCATTTTGCAAAAGATTTTGTATGGAGACTTGCTTGTCTTGTATTTTTTCTGCTTGGACACTTTCTAACTATTTGTTAAGTATTTGGTCTTGGTTTTGGTTTCATATTTCTTTACGAATTTCTGAAATACTGTTGCAGAACAGGAGATGTTCAAGAGAT
Source organism: Acaulospora morrowiae (assembly GCA_910591835.1). NCBI lineage: Eukaryota > Fungi > Glomeromycota > Glomeromycetes > Diversisporales > Acaulosporaceae > Acaulospora > Acaulospora morrowiae. The sequence goes on along the minus strand of CAJVPV010001779.1, from coordinate 3,760 downwards.
TCTTCTTCTTGTTGACAATATAAACACATAGTTAGGTTTTTGTATTTTGTAGGAAATCTTTTAATCATGTTGTTCAGGATTGATAGTTTGTTATACATCAGTTTTATGCAGAAGGCTTTTTCTTTGACTTGTTTGAGTGATGTTATTAAGAAGCCTCTACTTTGTTTGCTTTCCAAAAACTTCTCCAATCAAAATTTTCTTGATTTTTTATTTTTTTAGTCTATCTTTTTCATATTTGGTTCTGGTTTGTTCATTTTGTTAAGATATTCTTTTTATGTATTTCTTTAACAAAATCTCTTATTCCAATATCTATAAAGATCACATTCCAGGATAATGTTATTAGAGTTTCTTGTCGATACCAGTTGTTCCAGATGATCTCGAGTTCTTTTTTTGCTTCTTTGGTGAGAATATTTACTTTGTTATTGGTTTTATCTTTGTCATATGCTTTTACTTTGGTTATTTTGATTGTAATTTGTTTTTTGTGTATCAGGTTTATACATCTTGTCCACAGCTACCAATTTTTGTACTTTCTATTTCTTTTTCCTGTATCTTTAACATGTGGATTTAGGAGCTTCTATAGAGTATTGATATAGATTGTACTGTCTGTTCAAATTTCTATTTGACTCTTTTGAAGTATGACCAGGAGTATTAAGATAGTTCTGCTCAAAGTGCTAATAACCAGTTGTCTACTTCTACTTGAAAGAATCTTCCAGGATTCAGTCCTCTTTTTTTTAGTCAGGCAGCTCCCATTTTTAGTGTTTGATCTCTTGCTCTTTTATATAATCCGTCTGTATAGAAGCAATAAGGCTGGCAGAAATCATTTTCTTTATTTATTCTATATTTTTCTATCAGGGCTTGTATGTATTCTGGAAATTGGATGTATTTTTTAATTATTGATACTCCTAGATCTTCTATTTCAACTGCCATAAGGTGGTTGTCAATAATTCCTTATTTGTTGAAGTGTTCTAATTCTTTTTTGTATGATTTTCTAGCACATGTATGCTAATTGGAATTTCTGATTTATCTGCTTTTTTTAATGAAAGGAATTGATTGAGAGTATCATATGCTAGGACTCTGATCTTTAATCTTTTGTTGCCTTTATGGGAATTTATTCTATCTAAGAGATTTCTTGTTTCTCCTTTGGAATTTGTTTGGATACTGTCTAGAACTCTTTAAAGTTTGGCTGAGTCTGGTTTGGATCCCATCTTCAACTTATAGATCTTTGCATGTAGAGTCTGATAACCTGAGTTTCCTTTGCTTCTGTACCAAGTGATTTGTTCATTTGTTTCTCCTGTATTTGTGATTTTCCAACTCCATCAGTGTCAATCTTTGTTTTGATTACTCATGAAAAATCTTCTATCTTGCTCTTCTCAGTTCCAATTTTGCCATCTATTATTTAAAATGTTATGTCTGTTTGCAAGAGTTACTTGGATTTTATTGTACCATAACAGTATTGGTTCTTTACAGGTTTTAAACAGAATTTGAATGATTTTCCAGGGTAGTATCGTTCTTGTGTCTTTGTCAATTAATTGGTCTACAAACATTATATTATGTTTTCTTAGGAATGGGATTGCTTTCTAATATACTTCTGTATTGTTAAGCTTATTTTTAATACATAGTGAACCTTCTTTCCATTCAAAATGGTTTAACCATTGGGAGTTAAATATTGTAATTTTCAGATTATTTGCTGACCTTAGTACTTGGGCTGAAAAGTTCTTTGAACATCTAAAGAATTGGGGAATATCGTTGATTAGAATATTGCTTGGTTCCCAGTTTTGGATTTGAACCTGTTTGAGATGGATTAGTATAGATATACTGACTGGACCTATATTGTTTAATCTGTTCATAAAGTTGGAGATTTTTACTTGGATTTCCTCAATACTTTTGATGTTGTATATCCTTTTGTGATGGATAGTTGAGTTTGGAATTATTGAGACCAGTTCTACTATTTTTTTTAAAGCTTTTCTTAATTGGGTTATTAGGCTATTGCATATATTTTGATCTAGGAAACAATGTTGTATCTGGTATTCTATACAGGAAATAAGAACTCTGTTTAGAATATACTCTGCATGTTTGTCTGTTATTTTTTTCTTCTAAAGGCTTGATATTACAATAATGATTTCTTGCTAAATTTGAAGAGATATATCTTTGGTCTGTTTTTTACTTCCTATCCATATTCCTAAGAATCTAATGAAACTGTTACAGTCATTCTTAACTACTTCTTGCTGGTTCATTCCAATCTTTACTAAGTTTGGTTCTTTGTTATGGCTGTTTATTGTTATTAGTACTGATTTGTTACTATTTATCTGGGAGTTATTAGCTGCATAAAACTACTTGGCTTTTTCGAGAATATTTTCCATATCTTTTTTTAATCTGGTGATTCACGTCATGTTGTTCATATATGTTATTGCAGCTTGTCGGATATTCAATTATATGGTTTCGCTTTTACTGTAATTGGTTCTTTATTCACAGTTCATGAAATATCCCAGTTTTATATTTTCCTGGATTTCGTATAGCAAAGGATCATAGAAAATATGTCAAAAGAGAGAAAAGATTGTTTTCTCTTGATCTATTCCATCCCTGCCATTATTTTCTTTATAATTCCTATATCAGTGATTACTTGTAAAGATCTATTAATAAAAGGGTCTAATATAAGTGCTATGAGATTCTCTGGAATTTTAATTCTTTGAAGTGCTTTTTATAACATTTCCAAACTAATCGTGTCATATACTTTGGCAGTATTTTGAAATAGGATCTATAGTTCCTTTTTCTTTTTTCTAGCCTCTTCGCAGATATTGTTTAGCAAGTGAATAGGTTCTGAAGTATTTTCTCTTGGCAGTCCTGTGAAATTAGAGCCATTTAGAATATTGTGTTTTTTGCATATGGTTGATAGTCGATTAGTAATAATTTTAGTAAAATACTTTTATAAGATATTCAGAAGAACTATTGATCTAGTGTTGCTTAGAATGCCTTGCCATTCTTTTTTCTTCGAGATTGGATATAGTAGACTTTCTTTTCATACTGCGGGAGTCATATTGTAGGTTAGGTATATGTTTATAAGTTGATATAGTATTCTTTTTTGGAATTTTAATTCTATATAAAGGCAATTAAATAGAATTAATATAGTATTTTATGATATAATTTGTAATGTATTATTTTTTATAAAAAGTCAGTTCACATATTGATTCAACAGGTATTAATATTATAACTTTATTAGTATAATAATTATCTAGTTAATGCTATAATGATTATTAATAAGCAAGAATACAATATATTTAAATATATAGACTAGATTATATTTCATTTTAATTAATCCTGATTTACAATTTTCTTTTTTATAATTGAACTTAGTCTAATTAGATGAAGAAAACTTAAAAATATTTCAAACTGATTCTATTAATATATTCTGTTCAAATATAAGTCAGATTAATAGATTAAATGGTTTAAAACTAGTAATAGAATTTTCATTTTTTAAATAAATTTCTTAAAAAAATATAAATTCTCTTCAAGAGTATATATTATGTTGCCAGGTTTAAAATAAATAGAAAAGCAGATTAATTTAAATAGATCTTATAGTAATGTAATTAAATATAAATTATTTAATAAAAATTATGTGCTGCATGCACCTTTCACTTCAAAAAAAATATAAATAAATAAACTTATTCTTTATGTTTTCAAATATATATATACAGTGTGAGTCAAAATTATTGGAAAAAAATTTTTATTAATAAACTTTACAACTATCAAAGCAATTTAGACG
>CAJVPV010001778.1:0-14692 GCA_910591835.1 Acaulospora morrowiae | reverse complement strand
GGTAATAACTTATACATTGCTAACTCTAATCTTGTCCTATAGCAAATTGATCAGAATTATCGTGTCGAGATCATGAGCATTCTGGTGAGTAGAATCATTTTAGGGGAAAATCAACCTGAAAGATTTTGATACTAGAGTACAAAGGAACACTGTAAAATATTTACAAGTAAAAATAAAAAATGCACAAGAGATTCTACAGAAGTGAAAGAGAAAAGGAAACAAAAAAAGGAGAAGAAGTTCATCTTGAATTATCTTTTTTTTCAAGTTTTTTTCCTTGATATTTTTATTAAATACAATAATTTATTGATTTGTCGATGTAGATCATTCTTTTTATGGTAGTAAAAAAGAATCTAGAAGTTTCTCGAAATCATTGTAAAACATTAATGAAAATTTCGAAATATTACAAAATTCAACTATTATTTTTCTTTATTAGTATTAATAATCTTATCAGACAATATATTTCTAATGTCTTGAAAGATATCATTAAGCTGTCATGGGATTGATTTGATAAACTTTGAAAATGTGATTGTTCTATATCACTTAAAAGAGATATTAGAGAGTTAATAATGGATAATAATGCGATTTTGTTAACAGATTTTCATTTTTTTGGAGATCTGCTTCTTCAATTGTTATTGGAATTAGTCGCCAAGCATCTAATAATGTTTTTTTAATTTGCCTTGCTTTAAGAAAGTTTACTCTTTTCATCTGTGCAATTTCACTGAATTTTTTCATTTCTTCACTTAATATTTATTCATGACTAATATCATGAAAAAAATGATTAGAGACATCCAGATTAACAAACTATGTCTTTTTTATTTGAACTCAAAATCAATTTGATTCAGTAATAAAGCTAGGATGTGTACAAGACCTATATATTTCACTTTCAGAATATCATATTAAAGAGATTAGTATGCAATCATTCAAATTTGGTACAGTTACATGCTACAACTTTCCAATGCCATTGTGAAAGTATAAAAGAATTAATGATTTGAGTGTTTTGTTAATTTTTTCAATTATTGCATTATGGCCTTGATATTAATTTGAATGTTTAGATTAGAATATAACAGTTATTTCTTGATCAGCTTGCAAACTTCAGGCTTCAACTATAGCCATTATTCTTTATTAACAATTTTAATTAATTGGTAAATAAGATGATGTTAAGCAGATCAAATTGGTGCAAACATTTGTCTAACTATAGGTTTTAATAAAGATCTATTAAAATGAACTCTAGTGTGAAAGTTAATAATGCTTGTAAATAAAAAAAAACTTGTTTATACTTTAATCTAAACATGGAATTTGTTATATTTTGGACCCATTTTAAATAACCTTCAACAAATAGATTTTCCTTCAAAATAATGTATGGCCATATTAATTTGGAAGCTATTGCATGCCTACATATATTGCATATTGAATCCCATAACTTATAATAATTCAAACATTTTTTAAAAAATTGTAATTAACTCTTATTCTAATATTCCTAACTAAAGATAGATCCCTAAATTAAAGGTGAAGATATAATTTAAATACCCTTCATTATTAAAAAAGTTTTTTTTTAAATATAAGATCAAAAAAAAAAACTATTTATAAAGGTTTTTTGTAATTTAGGCCACTTGATTCAAATATTTTTTGAATTATGTTTCTATTAAAATAATGAATAAATAATTATATCCTTTCAAAAGGGACATAATTAATCTGCAAAATTTTATATACTAAATAATTTAAAGACTTATCTTTATTCCTGACATTAGGTAAAATATCTTATATTGATATTTCAATATAGCTTAACAAATGCTTTTAATATATTCATCTCTTTATAAGAGTACCCAAAACTAATATAAGCCAAAAAAAATCTTTTTTGATCATTTGTATACAATAATAGAATACTCTATTACATGTTACTACAATCTATTTGTAATTATTATCTTTAATATCAGATAATTCTTTAATATGCTCAAAAAAAAACCTTTCAAATATTGGAAATTGAGTTTGGATTTATAGATATTGAATTAGGAACATATAGTTGTAATGTATAAACCTCAATTTCTAAATACAATTGTACATTTTAAAATATGTGAGAATGGATAACAGGTTTTTCAGTAACATTAGCTAATTCATTTAATTGATTTATCTCAATAATTGTTGGTAATTGTTATAATATATAGAAAGACTTAATTCTTATTATCAATATTAGACAATTGACAAGCTGGATATTTTTTTACAAAACCAATCTGGTTTTAATGTTGAATTAATTCATCAAATATATTTGTTTATTAACTTTTCTCCATACAAAGTTTTTTTAAAATAATAATAAAATAATTAGTGAGTTTTTCATAAATTTCATTTACTATATCTGAAGTTAAAAATAATAATTTCTTGTATTCCTTTTCAGAAAGTTTAGAATACAACCAAAAAATATACTTTAAATTATAATTAAAAGTGATAAACTTGTAATGACATTAAATATAACTATATTATATTTGTGATCTAAGTAATTTTTTTGACCTTTTTGTTTATTGTCAAAGGCTAAAAATAAAAATCTCATTTCTTTTTGATGATTTTTGTCACAGATCTAATATGATTTTATTGATTATTTAATACTTTATATAGCTGTTTCTTTAATGCTACATTCTCAAACAATAATTGCTAATTGATATTTTTTAGCTCCTGAATCCATTTTTAATAAACTTTGTATACTAAATCCAGCAAGAATACTTGAACTCCAAAATATGAAATTTTTTTTTCAAATTCTAACAACTTATTGTTACTAGAGAGTCTTGACTTTTTTTTTTCTATTTCTTTTAAATCTAAAAAAGTTATGTTATTTGTTTTAATAACTTATTTAAAAAAGACTTCTTAACAACAATCTGATTGTAATATCTTTTACATAAAAGGTAATTGTTTAGAAAGTCAAGTAATATAGTTAGTCTAGGAAAATACTTTATCATTTTGTTATACTTTTTGCTGCAGTACTATCTGATGCATGTTGCTATTTTTGACTTTCTTTAGTCTTACATTTTATCAATTGACTTTCATTATATTTATTGGCAAAAGATTCAAACAAACAGGATAAGTTTTTGGTATTTATTATAGAACAAAATATAATTTAAACTTAATTTAATAGAAAACATTATATAAAACTGTGTGAATCCTCATGAATTCTAAAAGTGTATATTTATAAAAGTATGTTTTTACTGTTAGTTTCAATTTTTATTTGTGTATTTAATTGATAAAGCATTATCAAATTCTTTATATTAACAATGCAAACACCAATTATATTTTGAGATTTTAAGATCTTTTTTTATAAGATTAATCATATCTCTTCTTTCTTTATTTTTATTTCTTTATATGTTAGTAGGTTATCTAATATTTTTTCTTTGCCTTACAAAATACATATTTTGCATCTCTACTATAACTTGTTTCATTATATTTTGAAAGGTTATCTAAAATATAAAGCTTATTATGAATTAGTTTGATCTTAAATGTTCTATTCTTTATTTGTTTAAATAAGGTGCTTAGTGTATCTTCTTCTTTGCAATACTTTCAGATCCTTTTCAATTGATTTTTTTTAAATTTTGAATCTTTTTCTTTCATCTAACTTAAATTTTGTTCTGATTGGTTTATTATATTAGAATTTTTCTCTTATACAACTCTTTAATAAATAGTTTTATTGAAACATCTATTGAATTGTTATTTCAGGAGAAAGTTGAAATTGGCAAAATTTTTGACAATTTAATCCAATAGATTTTTTGCTCTTCTTTGACTAATTTGACTAGTTAATTGACTTGATTATTAGCTGCATCTTGACTGTAAACTTTAATTTTAATTAATTCAACTTGAATTTCTTTCCTAATTATTGTATCAAATATACATAACCAATGTTACCAATTGGAAACCTTTATTTTTTTATAAATTGTATTCTTTAAATAAAAAGTTTTTAATTTTTAACATGTACTGATACAGTTGGCACTATCTTCAGATCTTCACCTTGCTTTTGTTTAATACTATCAAAATTGCTAAAAAAATTACTATTAGTTTAGCTCTTGCTGGTAAAAGCCAGTTGTTCACCCCAATTTGAAAGTTTCTTTCTGAATTTGGTTTCTTGATTTGTAACCAAGCTGTATTCATTTTGATTATTTAATCTTGTATTTTTCCCATCAATCCATTTGTATAAATTGATATATACCTTTATATTAACTATTTTTATTAAGCTTATATTCTTTATTTAGTTTTTGGCTCAGGTTAGTTGTTTCAATGTTTTCTTAAATGATTTGTAGCCTGTAATCTATTATATTTATTTTTGTAAATTTGAACATATGGAATTCTGAGTTAGCTATAAACTTGAACTTTGATCTGCCCAAATTCTTAAGTATATAAGTTTCTATATGAATATTAGGCTCCTTGATTTTTCTTTGCTTTATGATATTATTTAACTAATTAAATAAGAGTATATGCTTGTTTTTATGGAAGCTTGATAAATTCAAATTGATCTGGGCAAATTTTGTTGCTCCTGTACTTGTGCTAGTAACTTGATAAAACTTAGTTTTTTATATGGTAGAGTTATTAGTTCCTTTGTATTTGTACTAAACAAGATTATTATTTTTCTTTTAATATATTTGTTATTTCCATTTTCTTGTATTTTGTTAACAAGCTGAAAAGAAAGTATTTCTTTCTTACTATATTCATTATTTGTTTTTTCAGTTTGAATTAAGAACTCCAAACTTGTTAATTATTAATTCCTAAATCTTACTATATCATTAAGGTTTTAGTTTTCTGTTGTAACTTTAATTGATCTAATAAGTATCTAACTTTAAAAAGTACATATCTCTTCTTCTATAAATTAATTGATATAAATAATGTTATATATTGACTGGTTATTATGTAATATATTGATTGAAAAAGCATTTTCTTTTTATTGAAAAATATTTTTTCATTAGAAGTCTAAATATATTATTTTTATAATGTTTGCTGCTTTAAGAATAGCTGCTAATAGATTTGTTCTTAATTGTTTTTGTATTGTTTTTCAATAAGTATGTTTATAAATTCCTATTGCTGAATTTGGACTTGTTTGAGATAAGTAATTATTGATATTCTGGAATATCCAGTACTATTAAATAGACTAGTATTTGATTTTTAAGTTTAATTTATTAATACTTTTTAATTTGTACAATAATTTGTGATAAATAACTAAATAAGAAATTGTTTAATTATATTGATTGTATATTTCAATATTATTTGAAGTTGAGCTTTAAGAATATGTACTATATTGGAGTTGAGTATACAGTATTGTACTTTGTATTTTATTTGTGAAATTAATTTCATATGTTTGTCTATAATTTTTTTTCTTTTAAGAATAGCCAATATAAATTAAATCTCTTGTTAAATTTTAATTATTATATCTTTGGTGTAATACTTATTATCTAGTCAAATATCTAGAAATTATGAATAATGTTTTCTATCCAATTCTATAACTTCTTCTTGATTGATTTTCATATATACTGTTAGGGGTAAAAGTTAAACTGATTAGGCTGCAAATGCAATTTTTGTATACTGTGTCTAATTAGGAGCTTAATTACAAATAGATTTAGTAAGTGCGAAGTTTAAAATTAGAGTTACAACTGTCATAAGTTTGAAATAATCTATAGAAGTGAATAATGGGAATAATGTCACAATAAGCAAAAAGAGGATGGTCATAGATAAATAAATAGATAGGATGAAGTAGAAGAGCACAATGCTTAACTAGCACAACACTTAACTTATCTGATGCTTAACTAGCATGACACTTAATGTATCTAATACTTAACTTGTATGATACTTAACTTATCTGACACTTAATTAATCCGAAGCATAGCGGAGGATTAATATTTCTAGACAAAAGTGTATGCAATGTCGTTCTGTCCTGCATTCAGATTAACAAATAATATTTCATGCACGTGTTATAAATTTTTTATTTATTTACGTATTATATTTAAGCAAAAAGTAATTATGCTATAGTTACACATTCTCTGCTATATTAATTACTATATGTTAATAATTTAAATAAATTATTTTTTAATTTAATTTATCTTTTAATAATTTTTAATAAGAATTTTTATAAATATCTTTTAATTAACTTATAATAAAATTTAGCTTCGGATTTATAATGGCTTCCATTTCCTAGTTAACTAAAGAATATATGACAATTAATTAATTAGAACCAGTAGAGTTAAGGAAAAGGAGTATGAAATAAAGACAAACCATTTCTAAATTAAGATATTCCTTTTTAGGCTATGTGATAGATATTGCCTTAAAAGGGAAAAGCTAATTAAATCTTACTAGAATCCAGTATTCACCACAAAAGAGAAAAACACTAGAGTTCCTGGGAAATAGGAAAGTGGAAAGGTCATTAAGGAAGTGTAGCGAAGAAAAGAGAAGGAAAAGAAGAATTAGGAAAAGTATCCTATTTTGGCCAAGTCAATAATACTTATATCAAAGAAGTCTTAACATACTTACCATAAATATAATATGAGCCTTTGACGAAAGCAACAGACTCATCAAAAATAACCTCAACAATACTTTATTAAATTTCTTATTTTTAATGTTAATAATTATTAGGATGAATTTTTTACTATTAATTTGAAAATAATTAACTATATAGAATTGATTTGTTTTTTTTAGGATTTGATCCATATTTTATTAGGACTGAGCAATTTATGTGGTGTTATTCATATATGCTAAAGCTGCTTGTCTAATGGTTAGACTCCTAATATTTTTTTTATTATTGGTTATTTTACTAAAATCTGTTGATTATTTATAGTTTATACTATATCCTAATGCATTTTTTCTTGAATTTCATATAAAAGAAAATTATAAAAGATTATTCAAAAAAATAAAAAAATTGTTTCACCTTGATCAATGCTATCACAAGCTATAATCTCTTTTATAAGACTTATATATGTAATTATCTTGATTGATCTGTTTGTAAATGGTTCTAATATTAATCTAAATTATTTCTTTTCTTCTCTAATATCTTTGCAAATATTGTTTAAAAGATAAATAGGCTTTAAGATACTTTTTCCTAGCAGTTCTACAAAGTTAAGTCCTTTTAAAATATTCTTGTTTTTATAAACTGTTGCCAGATAATTGTTAAGTTTTTGATGAAACACTTTTATATTGCTTTAAGAAGTACAATAAGGCTTGTATTGTTCAAGTTTTCCTTTGGTTTTTGTGTTTGGAGAGTGTGTTAAATTGTTTTTCCTTAGTTTATTGGAGTGAAAGATATTATATATTTTTTTCTCTTCAATCATATTTTTGTTTCTGGGATCTAAATTTCTTGATAAATTGTATTGGACAGATCATTTTGTAATTCGCTAAATGTTTTTAGGTCTGTAGTGGATGGCTTGAAATTTTTAAAGCAGAAATTAATAATTAAAAGTCCAAAAGCTAGATTTATACAAAAGAGAGGAAAATTAACAAGTTGTTGAAAAGTTTTTGAATCAAAGTTTTTATTATTTTTGAAGATGAGTGTGGCTTGAGATAAAATATTACTAAGAACTTGAGTTATTGCTGGGTAGCTTTCCTTGCAAAACCAGACGTGATGTATTGTTTCGGGGAACATATTGCAATGTGAACAGAGATTATTAGTATATAAGTGTGGAAGAATAGAGTATAAGTGAGTTTTGGTTAGAAGTGTATTAGAGAGAATTTTGAGATAGAAATTATAGAGTTTGGATTGTGTTTGTATGGTTGGAAGTGGCAAGTTTTTGAGAAATGTTAGGATTGTAGAAAAAGTGAGAAATCTGATTTGAAAATAGTTTTTATTCTTTTTGAATGGATTATATCGACTAGCCAGATTGTTTTGTTTATTTTTTTAATATGATTGTGAATTGGAAGAAGTGAATTATTTTGGAAGTTTGACAGGATGTAGAGTAAAGATAAAGGATTGATGATATTAAGCTGTGGGATAACTGTATTATATGATTGTGTGTTGAAGTGGGTTTATAAAAAGTGCAAGATATTTGTAACATTTAAATAATATTGTAAATGTTGCTAATGGTTGAGGTAAATAGAAGTTTGTATTTTTTCTGATGATTAGTTGGTAGTGGTGATAAAAGTTTATTAGAGATTTTGGAATATTTACAGATGAAAGTTATTTGTTTTGTATTATTGGTAAAAAGAATAAGAATTAGAGAGTAAAAAAAGGATGGATAAGAGAGAAGAGCAAAGCTTGTTATATAAGATTTTTTGTATTAAATAAAATTTCATGTTATTGTTGTTAAATTGATAAGATATTTATAAATTAAGAGAATTTTAGGATTTGGAACAGAGGAAAAGTTTATTGTTTTGAGAATTTCCTGTAATAAGATAAATATGTGTTTCTGAATTAGTGATTCTTAAATATCTAATGGAATGAATATTTGTAGTGAACTTGAAAGTTTGTTTGATTGATTAAAAAGAAGTATATTAAGTAGGTTAGATTTGATTATTCTAGTTTTTATATTATTGTTATTGATAGGCTTGATGAAAAGATTAAAAGATTAATTTGAGAGTAGTTGATATTCATGAAAATTGTTTAAGATATTGTATTGGCAGCCAGTGCATTTTGAAAGGATAATGAATTGATTGGGATCATTATTGATAGTGACCCAGTAATTAATTAGAATATTGTTTTTGTTGGTTTTTGTTTTTTATCAAAAATAAAAGTGTTGTTTTCAAGAGATATGATCTTTTTCTTTTTTGATTTGGCTTGACTAGAATAGATCCTTTTGTCATAAATTAATTTTTGAAAAAGAATTATATACCACAAAGGTATAGTATTTAGCCTTGAATGTTATATCCAAGTCTTGTAAAGATGTGGTTCTAGTTTGTAATTTGATTGTTATTAAAGTTAAAAAGTTGTTTGATATAGTATATTTCTTTTTTTGAGAGTTGTTTGACAAAAACTGGCCATTTCTTATATAAACCTAGAATAGAATAGATTAAGGTGGAACCTCCTGGGAATTTGTGAGAGTATTGAAAAGTTGGGCAGAAAGTTGTATCATATTGATATGCTAGAAGGATAAAGAATATTATGTTGTTATGTATATAAACTGAATTGTTTTTAAGAATATATAAAGGCTGACAGTTGTGCTTTTGGATAATTTTTATTTCAAGCTCCTTGGATGGATTGGTGAGTAAATATTGAAGGTTGGAAATTATAACTTCAGATTGTAAGTTGGATATTGGTTTGATATTAAAAATGCTAAGATTATAAAACCAGTTTTTAGGGTGTTCTTTTAATTTCAAATTTGTGTTTAATTATGAAGTCAATTTTCCTTTAGAAGTTTTTGAGCATGTTTGGAGTTTGAATTCAATGTGTGAAAGGTAAATTTTGTTATATACAGTATGTATGTGATCATTGGACCTGTTGTATATTTTAAACTGAAGGCTTGTACTAGGTTTTTGATTTCTTCTGCTATTTTAATATGGTTAAAAACAATAATGCTGTGTTCTAATATCTAGATTCTAAGAATTCTGACTGGTTTTTTCTTTTGAATTAAGTAGATGGTTGTGTTAATTTGTGTTAGACTTTTGTTAAATAATAAGTTGTTTAATATTATGAATTTTGTTTTTGAGGGATTTGCTTTAATATTGTTAAGTTTAAAAAATTCTGAGGTGATGTTTAAATTTAATTGAACTTTCTCCTTGGAAGTTGCTAGAAGATTGAGGTCATCCATATATGCAATGTATTAAATGGAAGTTGTGATTTTTGTTATATAAGGATAGAAATGAGAGGATCATAAAAAATAATTCACCAAAGAAAAGAAAGTGTTTCTCCTTGATTGATTCTATCGGGAATAGTAATTTGTTATATTAGTCCTATGTTGGTAATAATTTGGCATATGGGGTTTTCAAAAATATTGAGAGAAGGTTTGATGAAAGAGTTAGGAATATGAAGTTCTGCATGGATTTTTTAAGCATGTTTAGATTGACAGAGTCAAAAGCTGTACTAATATCAAGTAAAAGAATCCAGAGTTCTTATATAAGAGTTTTTTAGTGTTGTATATAGAATTTATTATTTAAATTAGTTCAAATGTACTTTGATTTAAAAGACCTATTAAGTTGGTTTTTTGTAGAATGTTATATTTTTGTAAAATTTTGCTAAGTCTTTTAATAAGTATTTTGATTAGTATTTTATGAAAAAAGTCAATTAAGACAATGGGACATATATTTTATATGTTATATTTCCATTGAAGTTTTTTGCTAATAGGAAATATATGATAGTTTTTTCAATCAGCTGAGATTTCTTATATAAGAAGAATATTATTAAAGAGATCATAGAGAATAGAAATAAGAGTTAATTAAGTTTTTTTAATAAAAAGATAATTAATTTCAGATGGGTCTGGTGCTTTGTTATTAAGAAGGTTATTAATTGTTTCAAATATTTCATATTGGGAGATTGGTATTATAAGTGTAAAGTATATTGATAGGTTGATGTGTTAAAGAGATTGATAATGTTTTTCCACTTGGAGAAGATATTTTGATTTATTTTTTTTTTGCAAAAGATGTTTTTATAGTGATTGATCAAGGTTTGGTGAATAATCAATGGGTCTGTAATAACTTCTTCTGTGAATAGATCAATTAGTTTAGTAAAGGAGGCTTGAGGATTTTTGTAGTTGAGAGTTTGTTAAATCATAACTTTGGGTTTTTCTTGGAGATAAGAGATTTATTTATTGATAATTTTTTTAATAGTTTCATTTTTGTGAAGAATGTTTTTAGTTTTAAGTAATTGAAATACAATTTTGAATAGTTTTTTGAGAAACGTAATTTTTTTTAATAAGTGTTTTATAAAAGTTTTAGGTTATTGAGCTTAGAAGTGATATCAGTAGAAAGTTGAAGTAAAAAGGAGGAGGAGAAGAGATTGTGAATATGAAATTTGATAGATTGTAATTTTTTGTAAAGTAGGATACCATTTTTGCTAAAGATATGAGGAAAGTTTCTCTTGATTTTTTGTTTAGGAATAAAATTATTCATTGCAGTTTTGATTGATAAGTTAAGGAGTTTTCATGCCTCTTGCATATTTAACTCATTGTCATTAAGAAAAGTTAGTTTGTATAATAAGTGAGTATTAATATTCTCTCAGGTTTTCTTTGAGACTTTGTTATAGTTGAAGTATATAATTGGTTTTGGTTTTGGATGATTGGTTGTTAGAAAATAGGAAATTGTAAGTGTGATTATTTTGTGATCACTTTGAAATTCAGATTCAGTATTAAAAATTTGAGATTTGATAATTTGTGTGGTAATATTATCAGTGGTCCATATTTGATCAATGTGGCTCTGACCAGTGGAACAAGAGAAAGTATATATTAATTTTTATGAATTAAGAAGATGGAAAGTATCATAATAGTTTTTGTTGAGAGATTTGTAAATAGTAAATTTGTATATTGGTTCTGTTGATTGAGTTTTGTCTATTTTAGATAAAGTGAAGTTTTTTTTTTTTTTTGTTAAGGTGAGACATGTCTCGCAATCTTTATTAGTAATAGATATGATTATTAATATACATTAAGATACGAGATATATGGATACATTGTATATATATTAGTCTACCACCTATTGTAGTAGATATATTTCTAAAAAACTATTTAGCATAGAAAAAGAAAGGAACTATCTATTTTTAATAAAAAGAAATCTTATGGGCTAGATCGCCATGTTTGAAATGTAGTACAATATATAATAAAATTTAAAGCGTATTATTTTTTGTCAACAATCCCTCTCGCAGGGCACAGATTCAATGTGTCTATCTAGGTTCAAGGCTTCCTTTTCGATAGTTAGGCGTGACTCCAACAGCAGTAGCAGAGCACTGGCGTAGGCTGCCAGATTACGGGGCGCAACTCCCTGGTATTTCACTTCCACTCAAAATAAGATTGCTCTTATTCACATTGATCAGGCTTTGGCTGCCTTTCTTCTTTAACGATAGCATTGCTACTCGTGGGGCGCAACTCCATTGTTGAGATGATAAGTAAGTTGGTATAGTTAAGTATAGTATGATATGGCTATATTTTTAGAGTAAGTATATTGGTAAATTGAATGACTGTAACCCATGCAGGGCACTGATCATGCACTCTCCCAATCCAGTCATGTGTGGTTGTGTTTGTTTTAATAGTAAAGTATTGTTGTTTTGGTGTTTGGGTTGTGTTATTGTGATACAGAATATGATTGGTGTTTTGTATGAGGTAGATTTTTTGATGGGGATAAGCTGAGTTCAGTTTTTTAGGTGAAAAAATTGACAAGAACTAATGACTAGTTAGAAGATATAAGAATCATTTATTAGTCATTATCAGTAAAAAACAAAAAACTTTGAAAAAAATAAAATACTGTCTCTTGGTTAATATGTGGTTTGTTGGAAAGAAAGGATTTTATTAAGGATTTATGTTTTTTAATGTAAGGAAAGGCCTTATCATAAAAAAAAAGTTTTTATTCATCTTCTAATGGCCAAGCTATTTGACCAATATCTTTGCAGATATTAGACCTCCTTGAGTGAACCATTGCTGAATCCCAAGGGCTGTTGCTAATACCTTCACTACTCAATAGCAGTCCTTAGGATTATATTCCCTCTCCAAAAAATATAATCCGCTAGTCAAAGTTTCTTGAAGAAAAGAAGATTTCCTAAAAAGGCAATTTTCACGAAAGGAGTTTTGTGTGGGAAAGAGTTTTTTATTACTTTTTTAGATGAAGTGAAGTTGAAGTCACTCATAATAATATGTGAGATGTTTTATGATTTATTGTCATTGATAAGATTTTGAAAAGCAGTAGTGGCTTTTTTCCTCTCTTATAGATTATATAGGAGGTAAACTTGTGTTATGCAGAGTTTAATTTTTGGTTTGAATTGGAAAAAGGAAAAGATTTATAGTCTTGTAGTTCTATAGTTTTGTAAAAATGATTTTGAAGTTTTTTGTTAATTATAATGGATACTCCTGCTTGACTTGAAGAAAGATTGCTTGAATAGATTATAAAGTTGTTAATGATGTTTGAAATTTTTTTATTAAGTTAAAGTTTGGTTTCTGAAAAACCAAAGAAATCTTAATTTTTGTTTTTAATGTATGTTAGAAGACAGTTGAGTTTGGTTATATCATTAAGTCATCAAGTATTTAGGAATCATATTTCAAGAAATGGAAGTTTGTCAAAAAGAAAGAATATATAAAAGAATGTTAAATTTTTGTTGGAATAAATATATTTAAAAGGATTTTATTATTTAAGATTAAAGGATTAATTGAGTCAATAGTAATTATTAGAAAAAGTTAAAAAATTTAAGAAAGAGTTTAGGGAGTTCGATTTGAAGGATGAAGTTATTGGAGAGCCTTGAAAACTAAAGTATTCTCTAAGTTTGTGAACTTTGGATAAGAAGTTAGAGTTATTAATGATTGAAAGTTTGATATTAAGATTGTTTTCTGAAATAAAATTTTTAAATATTAAAAGATCTGGAAGCTAAGATTTTCTGGAAATTTTGATTCAATCTTCCGGAATTTTGTCAAATATGAATATTTGTGAACTTTAATATATTTTCTTTGAGATCTTTTTTATTTAATATTGGAAAGTTTGTTTCTGCTATTTTATTTACTTTGTCATAGTTCATTGGAAGAGATGCTTTTGAGCTTAGTATAGGAATGTCAATCTATTCTTTGAGAAGCAGAATGGAGAAAATATATTTTTTGAATAATGTTTTGAGGAGTAGTGAAATGTCTTTAGAATTTGTTACTGGAAGTGGAATATTAAGCTCCAGATTAAGTATTTTGTCTAGGGAAGAGAGAAGTTTTGTTTGAGTATAAAAGAAATCATTAGATAGTAATTTAAAGAAATAGGTTTTGTATAGAAAACTGATAAGTTCATAGATTATTAGTGTATTATCTTTGGAGTTAAAGGGGAAGAGATGAACATATTTGGATTTAAGGAGATGGTATATAAAAGGGAGAGATTTTTTGGGAGGAAAAAGATAGAAATAAGAGTCAAACAATTTGATTGAGACTTACTATTCTTCACAAAGATATTTTTATAATCAAATAGTTTGAGAGTTCGTTTCTTTTTTTAATTGAAAAAATACTTTTGTATTTAGTTAAAAAATTGTTTGGATTATCAGGCAATTGTGGATTTGTTTTGAAATAGGATTCAGAAAGTTTATCAAATTTGTAATAAGAGTGGAGAGTATAAAGAGTTTGAATAAGATGTGTTTTTTCGATGAGTAGTAGGTTGCTTGGTAGTTTAATTTTAATTTGAGAGGGATTTCAACTGGATCAGAAGGAAGGACTGGAAGAATTTTATCAAAATATTTATTCAGAGATTCTTTTAGGAATATGTATTTAACAAAGAATTAAAATTTTCTGATGAAATAATTGATTAAATAAAAGAGGATACTTGATAGTTTATAAAAAGGAATGTTTTCAATATCAATGGTTCTAAAAAAGATAATAAATAAAATAGTATAGATAATGATGTGAATTTTTTCCTTATTTTCAGATTGATAAAAAAGAGATTGTATTTATTTTTATATTTTTTCTGGAAATC
This sequence comes from Acaulospora morrowiae, assembly GCA_910591835.1. Taxonomy (NCBI): domain Eukaryota; kingdom Fungi; phylum Glomeromycota; class Glomeromycetes; order Diversisporales; family Acaulosporaceae; genus Acaulospora; species Acaulospora morrowiae. The sequence continues at coordinate 178 of CAJVPV010001778.1, read as the reverse complement.
TTTTTCAATTTCCATGAATTTTTTTTAATGTGAGGATATAATGTTCTTCTTATTAATAAATGTACTGAAGAAAGTACAATCTTTGTATTTAAGTTTATTAATGTGAAAGGGAAATTGCATGGTCACATGAGTCTATGCAATGGTGATCCTAAAAATGACAAATCTGAGAAAACTGAGA
>CAJVPV010001777.1:0-14692 GCA_910591835.1 Acaulospora morrowiae | reverse complement strand
CTACGAGATGTCGTGCATATTTCTCAAGTTTAGCATGTGGTTGGGCCAATGCATTATTGTTTATAATAACCGGATTGCTATCTTGGCGATTATCTTGGGAACGCGAGTGGCGAGGCACTGGGAATAATAATAGACAATCGGTAATGAGTGAACATAATAACAATAATGCATAATAGCACCTTAATACAACTTTTAGACAGAGTAATATACAGTGTCTATTATGGGCGCCTATCTGACTACCCCCAGCATCTTCCTGGATTAAATTTAGACAAACACGCTAGATGTACCATAAGAATTTAATGTTAATCTCCGCCTATTTTTTATTTAATGTTCGCATGATTTCCCTGCATTGGTTTCAATCTCTTCATTAGGCAAAATTTACCAAATTGTAAATAAAGTCTTGACGATGGCATGTCTTGATGACAAAAAGAAAACCATCGTATTTCACGCATATATACTGTAAACTCTATTGTTAATCTTGATTCGATGCAAATCGGGGTTTTTTTACATATATTAAGATCCAGGGACTAAGCCCAATCCCAGTATATCTGTTACAGAATAAGATGAAGATGGTTTACGTAGTCAAGTCTTGTTGTACCACTTGTACAACCAAAGTGGTGGGACACTCCTCCGTGCATACGATTACCCGACACCAGGAAATCGGAGGCACAAGAACCACACGCAAGAAACAACGGATGTAACGGTGTAAAACTCGGCGAAGCTCTGTGGTACGTGTACTTATGCGTTTTGGATGGATAGAATCATAAAACGCCTTGGTTCTATCGTGTACATAGCAAAGTCCATCTAAGATTAAAACGTTGGCAATTGAGAAATTTGAAGTTTCATGTTATAACATTGGAACAAAACCCCTGCATTATAATAACATTTTTAGATATTCATTTGAGCATGTCTCTAAAAGTGGAACTTGTGTTGAACTTCATACGATAAATCTTGAAAATGATGGAAAGTGCCAACACATTAAGTGTATGATGATTATTTCGACCAAGGTTGGCTTTCAACGTTGTGGCGTTACATGTGAGACTATGTATCTTAGCATATAATATATCCCATAATATCTAAATTTTAAAAAGTCAATAATATAGGTATTTTATTTTATCTTTTATGGATATTTATAAAGATGACACTAAAGTTCCCAGATAACAATAAACCCGCTTTCTGCTAAGTACATTGTCATATTGTCATTGAATTCCTTATTTGGATTAGGAAATCATTCTGCATGCATAAAGTTATAAAATTACTTGCGTCCATTCAAAATGTAGCGATTTGGATTGGTCCAATACTGACTTACTATAACTCATTATTATTATTTAAACAATGGAAATTTTAATGATTACATACAAATAACATAATAAGACCTGCATTAAGAAGGCGTCAATATTTTCACATGATTTGCTGGTATAGCACTGCATCATTTTTTTTTCGTCGGTGCAAAAATTGCACTCAAAAATGAATGTGTGAGTACCGATATTTCAACGAAGCATGAATGTTGAATATCATTAATACTGTACGTAGCCTTGTTCGTATCGTCTGATGTGTTTTTGTGTATGATCGTTGACAGATTTGTGCGACAATGCTTTTCTTTCGACATTGAATGGCTAAGGTATGGGTTTGGTAAGTTAAAAGGATGTTTTGTTTCCAAAATTTGCTTAGTACATGGACACTCGACTATTTGTTTTTTTGTCTTACCCATGTTTTTGTCCTTTTTTTTTGTATTCTGACAATCCTCATTGATGTTAACCACCAACCTTCTTTTTTCGAATTCCATTGGTTCCCCTGCGTTCGCATTTCTAAAAATGTTTATGATCACGGGATCATCATTCCGGCAAATGCATTATCGGGCGTATTTTTTTCGCTACATGGCCTTAATTAGTAAATGTTATCCGAAAGTGGCACTATCATTGAGCTTAACATTGAATGTTAATTTTAATTAGAATTGGATTTCTTTTTTACAATCGTCATGTGTACGCAACAATCACGGGTAATTATAATCAAATCGTATGATTTACAATAATATATTTTACACTTTTATGGTTTAAATTACATCTTATTTTAGTTTATTTTATTTTATTAATATTAATTTCAATATTTGCAATTTAATAAATTCTTAATTCAAATCATAAAACAGAGATATTTTTTTAATATGTTTATATGTTTACATATAATTTATTATTCTTATTTAGTCAATAACAAGATTTTATAATAAAATTTTTTTATAATTATATTTTATAAATATTTTTGCTTATATTATAATAAGCAAAATAATAATAAAATTTGAATGTTTTATAATTTCATAAACAATAATTCAATCAATTTAAAATTTAAACACAAGACTTTATTTTAAATTTTAAATTTTTAAAAAATATTTATGATATATAACCAAAAAATAAATATATTTAATAATATATAATTTTATTTAAAATGATATTTCATATATTAACAAAATTAATTTAAATAATATCTTATTATATTATTTACAATAATTGGTTTCAATTCTTTATTTTAGAATTTTGATTAAATTTTTTTTAAAATATAGATCTCATAATATACAAATAAATAATAAATAATAAATTAATAATATATTAATTAAAAATAATTATTCTTAACATATTTTATTTAATAACTATTATATTTAAGTTTTCAAGTCATACAAAAACATTAAATATTTAAATATTTAAATCTCTTCTTTTAATATATTAATTTTAATAAAAAATTTTTAATAAATTAATTAACAAAAATTTTAAAAAAACTTATTTATTAAAAATAAAAAGAAAAATCTTATAAAAAATTATTAAATAGATAATTTTTGAAAAGTTTAAATATTTAAAGAAAGATAAAAAATCTTATTAATAAACAATATAATATTTAAACTTATAACATTCTTAATTAAAAAAAAAAGCTATCTGATTCTGTTTACTATATGATTTAAAAAAATTTTTAATCAAAATAATTAATTTATTAGTATAGCACTTATAGCAAAAAGTTTCAAAATTTTATCATACTTTTAAAATATATTTTTTATTATAACAATATATATAACTTTATTGATCAAAAAAAAAAACTCTTTCCTGATTGCCCAGATTCGCCTAAAATCCACAGTAATCAGCCAGGAGTCCGCCCAAAGGCCCCACCCACCATGGCAACACACAACAGCAGTATTCCCAGGAGCAAGGCATCGCCTTCCCCCACCTAGCAACAGCCCCCAGCGCCCAAAACTCAACAGAAACTTAAGCAAAAACAGCAGCTAACAACGCCCGAAGCAGGCAGCAGCCAGTCACTTGGCTGGATACCCACCATAGAGGAGGGAGTGGACGCCTCCTTTGACTGGGCAGCTGACGCCCGGATGGATACAGAAGAACCCCAGCGGACACCCGCCCTACCCACTTTTGGAGACTCTGATGAGGACCCAACACTAACAGACCCAGAGAGCGAGGCAGAGGACGCCCCGCCCACCCAACACCAACCATCCAAGCCGGCCAGACACCCCTATGGGCCGCCCACAGACTGGCACATCCAGTACGACCGTTCCCGCTTCAAAACGGTTATTCAGGCGGAAAGCTTGACTGGCTCCATGGAGGAGAAACTCAATGCAGTCAAAGAAACAGTCTCTCAACTTGACTTCTACATAGGCGCCCATGTGGCGCAGCAACAGGGGCAAAATTGATCGTTGCTTCATTTGCCAATTAAAAAGATGCCCAAAAAGCATGTAAATTGCCAATCCAAAAAGATAACGACTCCCACATGGCCATCCTGACCGATCTTGACCTAACAGAGGCCAAGAACAAGTCAATCTGCGTCTGGGACATACCCCTTGACACCAACAAACAAGAAATTAGACAAAAACTTACTCAATTCGGACAAATTAAAAGCCTTAGAATGACTACTACAGGCATGTGGCAATGCACACTAGTTGAATTTGCAGAACAAGAAGATTACAATAAAATCTGTACAAGATGGAGCATTCCATTTCAGGGAGAACTCCTGAGAATCTATCCTCTTTTGAAAACGTTCGAGGTCAAACAAATACGGGACAAACACACTTTGAGACTCACCAATCTCCCTTCCGGAACTACAGAATATGACCTCCGTGACATTATCAGCACCACCAAAGCGGCATCCTGCCATATTCCTCGAAATCGGAACTATACAAAAAAATGGTTTGCCTTTCTTAACTTTACTTCAGCAGAAGCAAAAGAACAAGCCAAGAATCAGGAAGTATATCTGGGAGAAACACCTCTCTATTGGCATGAAGTAGATGAAAAGCTATGCGCAATCTGCAGCGCAGCAGACCATCTGGTAGCAAATTGCTCAATTAAAGCTAAACGCCAGGAAAAACAATAACTACTCAAGGAAAAAGCAAAAAGATACAACTCACTCTACCAGAAATTTAAACTAGCAGGAACAGCAAATATCAGGAGAATTGCATCAAAACAAACTTCCAAACCAGCCAACCAGGATCGCTTGAGAGCCTGGGAGCAGTTTAACAAAACCTCCAACAAGTTCGCAAACAAAGGAACATTCGCCCAAATCGCCAGACGAGCCTCCAGCAAAGGACCAAACCTGGCAGCAAATAACCCAGCAGCAATGATCAACCTTCAATTATCCCTAACCGAAGTTCTCAAAGCTATACAGACAATAGGAGCGGAATTAAAGGACATTAAAGAAACTATCAATGATCTCAACAGTAGAGTTAACAACTTGGAGGAGTTCGCATACTTCTACACAGTTGATGACGAGGAACAAGTACAAGCAGCTATCAAAACAGGCAAAGAGTACCTGAACCAAAACCCACCATGCACAACTACTCTCGAGCCAAGGGACTTCAACTACCAGCGGAAAAGGCAAGCAACAAGCCCAGCAGTGGACACACTCAACATCAGAGAACAACAAATCAACCTAAACACACGTATGGCAAACATTGGTGATACTTTCCAGAGTGTAGTGGGTACCCTCAACCAGATTATTGACATTACTACAAACACCCCCCAACAACCTGCCACGTATGATGAACAATGAGAGTAATGCAACAGAAGTTTCTCCAAATACATCATCATCAACAAATAAAACCAAGACAACAAGCACCAGCCACAACATCACATCTGTGCAACCATCTACAACCACATGGAAAATACTCACACACAACGTAAGGGGTATCAACGATCCTACTAAACGCCAAATTTTCTTTACCTATTGCATCCAAAAAGACATAGACATAGCAACACTTACCGAAACACAGGTACAAAGCGATAATCACAAATTCTGGAAACACTCCAACTATAATATAATCTGGAGCAACAATAACAAAGGAGCTGGTATCGCAATTATGATTAAAAAGGATATAGGCAAACACATAGGCAAAACAAAGGAATATCCAGGCAGAGAAATAAGCATCGATCTTCAATTCAAGGGGAAAAGACACATTGGAATAGTGGGAGCTTACATACCAGCATCAGATGGTCGGGAAAAAAGAGAAGTCAACAAATGGCTAGAAGAAGAAATCCTCATCAGACATAGAAGGAACTGGAACACAATCATCATGGGAGATTTCAACTCAGTAACAAACCCCCAAATAGATCACAAGTCGGCAACTAACAAGAAACACAGATCACAACAACCCACCTCCACAATCTTGCATGTGCTGCAAAACCTCAACTATACAGATTGTTACAGAGCACTAAATCCCATCACCCCAGGCTTCACCTGGTAAAACTCCAGAGGTACGACCTCTAGGTTGGATTATATTTGGATCTCCAATCACAATGAGTGGTTCCCCACTGAGGCAAAAATTAGCTCGGCAGTTATGGTGACCAACAGTGATCACGCGATCATCCAAGCAACGATTTCCCTCCTCAACACCCTCACACCCTCAAAAAATTATCCAAAAAATCAAACAGAAACCAGATACACCACAACAGGCACAACAATCGAACAATGGAAAAAATTCCAAGAGGAGCTACAACATAGTCTCCAACAACAAGAAAGGCAAGCAGACCCAGCAAACATGACACCGGACAAACTCTGGAACCTCACTTGGGAAGCAATCAACAAAGCAAGATCTAATCATATTTCCAAAATCAAAACCAAAAGGAGAAGGACAATGCAGGCCCACAAAGCAGTGTCACCACAAGAAGGGAAAGTCATCGAAATCAGAAAACTCTACAGCAAAGGAAAACAATACTTCAAGCACAACATCAGAACTACGCACATCATCACAAGCATCAACAAATCCATCGACAGAATCAATCAGGGAACTTCAACAATTCAAGAACCGCCCTGGAGAGAGCCAAACCATCTCTCACCCACAGCTCATAAATGGTTGGAGGAAATCAAGAACCTATGGAAAACAGCCTACAAAAGCCTCACAACACTGACAAACAGGAAAATACAAGAGAAAATCCAAAAAAGAACAGAAGATAGATTCCTACATCTGTTCACAAACAAAAAGAAAATGATCAAATCAATTCTTGAACGTGAAAACAACAGCATATCCTTTGACAAATTACTGATTCAAGGTGATCCGATTACAGTAATCACAGAACCAATGGAGATCAAGAACGAAGTGGCAAAACACTTCCAACAACCTCTTATACAAACACTACCCTCGGAAGAGAATTGGAACTACTGGAGACAAGAATTCAACCCTAAACCGGAGATCGCAGAAAGCTGGTATGATGAATGCCTACAGGAAATCTCACATCAAGAAGTCCAGAAAACAATTAAGAAATCCAAGGCAGAGTCTGCCCCAGGGAAGTCCTAGATAAACTATGCTACGCTCAAACACATTGGTCCAGCAGGCATTAAAAGACTTACAACACTTTTCAATCACATCTTACAAATAGAAGAAATCCCCCTGAAATGGCAATACAATCTGATATACCCATTTCAAAAAATTCAAACTGGCAGTATGACCTCAAGCAAATCCGCCCCATCGCACTGCTAGAAACCGTCAAGAAGACATTCACAAAAATAATCAACAACAGGCTTGCATGAACTCTCCTCTCACATCAAATTCTTTCACCTCTAAATTGGGCAGGACTTCCGGAAGGTGGAACACATGAACCGATCACAATAATCAATCATATAATGGAAGATTCAAAAGAAAGGAAAAAAGAACTCTGGATGCTTAGTCAAGACATCAGTAAAGCCTATGACTCGATGAGACATGAGATGCTTAGCAAGGCCATGCACCGAATTAAAATTCCTGACAAAATCCACAATATCATTATGAAATGTGTCATGGAACGTACAAGTCAAGTTATCACACAACATGGTTTAACAGAGCCGTTCATCACTAAACAGGGTATCGACCAAGGAGACACCATATCACCTCTACTCTGGTGTATATATTATGATCCACTCATCACAAGGGTAGAGAACTCCAAACTGGGATATATCATGGAGACCAGTACACCTACAACATGCTTTAGAATATGGAATTACCACAAGATCCATATTTCTTCAATATCATATATGGATGACACAACCTGGTTAACAAATTCAAAAAACAAGATGCAAAAGATTCAAAACATGATCGATAGCTTCGCTAACATTACAGGCCTCAAGATAAACCCAGACAAGTCCGTTTTATTAACAGTGAACAACACAAAATCAGCCTCCATCACTCTCCAGGGAGACACGGTCAAGGCACAAGACAAGGACATAGCCACAAGAATACTTGGGACATGGATAACAAGTACAGGCTCAAAGAAGCATCAGAAACAATTGATCCTCAACAAAACCTCTTTTATCACAAAGCTCCTCCAGTGGAAAAAAGTCACAGACAAATAGTTCAGATACATAATCAACCAAGTTCTCATGCCAGCAATCGAGTACCTCATTCAAGATACCATATTAACCCAGCGAGAATGTGATCAAATTAATAGTAAAATCATATCAACCTTCAAGCACAAAGTTGGACTTCCCTCAACAGCCATCAACAGCGGCATACACCTACACACAGGATATAAGATCTTCAATATCTATGATAGACAATTGAAACTACATACAACAAGATGGACCCAAGACTTAAACGAGAGAAACATTACAGGACAGATTACAAGAGCAAGACTTCAACAACTGCAGAACTGGGCTTAGTCAACCCACAACATTCTGGATGCACAATATAGGATAATGAAACTTCCTCACAACAACCTTACAGCAAATATTCTTCACCTTTTGAAATTGAACAACCTTCACATCAATACAACAAAAAACTCCAAGCTAATTACTCCTATCCCAGGAAGCAATTGGAATTCATTGAAAGACTTCATGCCAAACTCATGGTACAACAAAAACAGAGTCAACTTGAGAAAACACAATCTCATGTTCATTGAACAAGTAACCAACACGACAAACTCACATTGCATCACATGGACGCACTTCAAGACCCACGGGGGCGCGAAATACATAGGCCGGAAGCCACAATGGTTCGAAGAGATCATTCATTGGTTTCAAAAGAAAGAAGACTACCATCCAGAAACGACCATCAATTCTTTTGCCACATGCGACCTGGCGAATCAAAATAGCATTCAACACCACAGGTACATTTCTACAATCATTGATCAAAACATTTACATAAGCAAGGTCAACAAGCGAGCCAGGGTACTCAATGACAAATTCAAAGCACAACACTATATACAGATATCAGGGGATTCCCCGATTAAAAAATGTTGTGGATGTGGAATGGACATGCAAGGGAAACCAAACACATGCACCAGGGAGATCAACACCAAAGAAGCAATTGCCATTCCAGTCAAAAAAACAAAAAACAGCTCAAAACAGTACAATCCCATATTAGGAAACCTTCCCCGAGTTCAAACATCACCTAACTCCATCAGGCAAATTCACAATTGGAGTCAATCACTACCGGAAGCAGTAAGCATCCCGCAGATCATCATCAATGATACAGTAAGCGGTGCAACAGATACAAAAGAGTTTATAGGACTCAAACTACAACATAAAATCAAGGAGAACTTCAAAGAAATAAAAAAGGCAATCCAGAATTGGAAAACAGTAGACATCTTCACAGACGGTTCACTAGACAAATACACCAACAGGTAAGTCAAAATGGGCATAGGATGGATTATCATCAATCAAGAAACACAAACACAAATGGAGTTCAAAGGCAGATGTAAAGGATTCCCATCATCCACTAGAGCGGAATTAATAGCAATCCTTACAGCACTGGCAATTATCAATACAAATACAATGGCAACAATTCATACAGATAGTCAAAGTGCAATACATACGATTCAATCCAAGCTTCCCAGAAAGCAGAGATTAGCAAAAGCAACAAACCTCCTTACAACAACTCTCATAAGAGATAAAATTCAATCCAGAAAAGCAATAACAGTGCTAAAAAAAATTAAGGCTCATGCAGAAGATAACAACAACGATAAAGCAGACAGCCTAGCAAAGGAGGGGAGAGAGCTTGGATATGAATGGATAGTCGGAATCGAAAGTCAACACATCGATAGCCTCACTTGCACATTACAATGGAATAAAGAAGATCTGGACATTGGCACCAGTGGATTTATGAAACAATGGCAAAACAGCAAATGGATCAGCACGTGGGCCATTCAAAGGAGGCACAAGGCATGGTTGAGAACCAGCGACGAAAAAGATATAGACTGGAAAAGAACATGGGCCAGCCTGTCACCATCAAAGATTACCAGTTTCGTTACCAATCAACAAGATCACAACACAAGAGCATTCAGATACAAGCTTCTCAATGAGGAACTGCCTACAAAAGTCAAGCTATTTAAAAGGAAACCAGACCTATACAAAGATGGGAAATGCCCCTGGTGCACTCACCAGGAAACCACAGAGCATATATTCAAAGAACACTACGCAGACCAAGTCAGATTAGAGTTCTTAGAAATTCTGAAAGAAGAAATTTCGTGCAGGACAGAAACCAAAGGAAAACTGGATTGGCGAAGCAAGCTAGAAGGTTTAGTGACCGACTCAGAAAGGAGTCTTAGATATATAACCAAAAGGATCTTCAGCAAAAACCTAACCTTGCTGATAGGACAGATAAATGGTATGAAAACAAAGGATACATTAAGAACGGTAACATGCAGGATGACAGAGGTGCTTCATAAACTATGGTTAAAAAGATGCCAACGTTTCAAGCAATGGGAAGCTAGCAAAGACATCAATAGAATCAACAAAAAAAGCAAGAGTTATGGGCATTTGCGTAACAACCAAACTGGTATAATACCAAACCACCAAAGTGGAAAACAAGAAGAAATATCAAACATGCAGCGCAAGCTGTTAGAGAGCTGGCTGGATCAGGGAGAAAATATTATTAATTATTATTCATATAATAGCAATACTGGCGGAGCCTTGGCACGTTAGTTTTGACAGATACCACTTGGACTAGTCAATAGCAACAAGCCGATATAGGAGTAATTCGATATAGCCTAATATGCATCTAGAATAGTTTATAGATAGTAACTCTTGTAAAAGAAGTAACACATGTAAACTAAATAAAGCACGTTAGGCAAGGCCTAGCTAGTTGAAAAAAAAAAAAAAAATTATTTGTTTTAAAATATAATTCTGATATAGCAAGAGTATGGCAAGCTTAACAATAAGCTTATAAGACTTGTCAAACATAAGATAGAACTACTCTGTATAATGATTAACAGTGGAATGTATTTTTATATTATATATAATATCTCATACATCTATAATAGACAACTAAAACAACATATTAAATGATTAATATAAGATACAAATTCAAATTAAATTATGGAAAAAATCATAAGAAGTAAATTCCAAAATCTATAAAACAGAGCATGGATAACAAGCAATATACTTAGCACAGAAATTAGAATAAAAGAATATAATCAAATTAACTTATATAGTCAGATTTTAGAAATATCAAAAGATAACAACATAATAATTTGTATAACAAATTCAAGTAATAAAATAATAGTACTAGCAATTCAGTAATTATATCTGATTGAAAAAGAGATAGACATAGATTGATATAGAAACAATAATTAGAATTTAAGAAAATATAGAATATTCTATATAAAACAACTCATAAATTACAATCAACACAAAGTACTAAGCTAATTACAGGCAAGCTACAAGGAAATGGCAAGGTTACAAGAGGCAGAACATTACAATGATACAAAAAGCTTTAGGCAACAATATCTTTTCTAGATATAATAGAAAATATATATACAGTTAAGAAAAATTTATCAAATAACCAACTATTAAAAACAAAAAAGACAAGAATCAAACAGTCAAGGCTAATTGCAACAATAATCGATAAAAATATTATCTATAGAAAAATTAATCAGTAATACAAAAAGAATACAAAAAAAAGATAGATAATATATTACATTCCAATTGCAAGTAACTTATTAATCTATAAATATCAAGACTATAAATACAACTAAGAATATATAAGTTAAGAATATAAAATTAAAATAAACTTGAAGCAAGCAACTGAGATATCTATAGTTATAACAATAAAGTCAAGTAAAATATATAACCAAATTATAAAAAGATATAGATAGGTACTCATGTTATCAAATTTAATTTGAACAGAACTGAAAAAGAAGAAGTAATAAAAAAAAAAGCAAATAAATACAAAAACAGAAAAAAAACAAACCATAAACAAAAAACATAAAGATATCAAAACCATTTAAAATAATAAGGAATATAAGAAGAAATTGGAAAAGATTAAGAGATAGATTTAAAACTAAAATAAAATTATAATACATATAAATGATTATTAGATAGAAGTACTGGAAGAAGTATAATTAGTATAGATATAGTAATATAAATCTAGGAAACAAATGAAGGAATTTTATTTAAAGAGAGAACAGATAGATGGCCATTATTTACAATAGCAAAAAGTATAGCTATAGCAATAATCCTATATATTATTAATAACAAAATAGAAATAATAATAAAAACAGACAGTTAAACTATCTTGTATAATATCCAAAAAAAACTATAAGAAAAAGATCTAATTAACTATATAGTATTAGTCAATATAGTATACATATAACAAAAAAAAAGATTAGGAGCAATTCATTAAATAAAGATTAAAGTCCATACAAAAATAGAACAAATGAATTGACAAATTATCTAGCAAATAAAGAAAAAAAAAGAAAAGAATTTAAAAATATAAATATAAATCACAAAGCATTAATTCAAATTAAAATTTGTCTAAGCTGGGAAGGAGAAATCATAAATGCAAATATAAAAACAATACTTAAAACAATAAGATACACAAAATAGGCAAGTATCTGGACTACACAAAACAGATATAAAAGCTGAATTAACAAAAATAAGACAAACAATATAAACTGAATAATAATATGGAAAGCTTAAATAAAAGAAAGTATTTTAAAAAGCATGATCAGCTTTACAGATCATAAGAAGAGAAGAAATATATATAGACTAATAAATAAAGAGTTTTCTACTATATTAGAACTACATAAATACAAGTCAAACATTTATATCAGTAACAAGTGCATCAGATATAATGAGATAAAAACAATTAATTATATAATTGAAGATTATCAAAAGTTACAAAACATATATATCAAATATATCAAAACAGTAATATATGAAATAATAAAAAAAAAAGAAAAAATAAATACTAATAAATTGCAAAAAGAATTTACAGAACATTTTCAAATAACAAATATAATAGAATATTAATCAAAAGAGGTATTATCATTAAAAAAGTAATAAAAATAATAATGAAAACAATAGATAAAAATAGAATAAAAACATACTAAGAAATTATTTATATAATAAAAGAAGAAATATTAAAAAGGTAGAAGAAAAGAAATAAAACAGTCACGAAATAGGAAATAATAAATGGAATAGATAACACAGGAAAAAAAAGCAAAGGAAAAAATCAGATCTACAAAAGTGATAAAAATCAAGAAGAACAGAAACAAATTAGTACAACAAATACATAATAATACAATATTAAGAAATATATAAAACACAAAACATAGTTTTTCTCAAAAATTAGTCTTAAAATCATTTAGTACCACCAGTGTAATCTAGGCATACTGGCTTCAATCTTTAATATCAATACCCCAAGGGATCTAATAATAAGTTTCCACTATTATAGCAATAGATTTTATAATACAAGTAAAATTCATTAAGTATACAAATGTAAACAGATAATGAATAACTAATAAAGTATCATGAAGTTGGTCTCGCTGAAGGTTTAAAAAAAAAATCATAAAAAAATATATATAAACTTAAGGTTTTAAGACTTGTTATTTATAAAAAATCTTAAATTTTTTAATTAAAATAATAATAAATTAACATTTTTTGAGTTAAGTTTTTTAAAATAAAAGAAAAGTTTTGATAAAGATTTATACTTTTTATATAAATTAAGTTACAGTATATTCGTATAGAATTTTTATTGCTTTGCGGAGTTAATAATTGAAAATTAAATATAGACAATCATAAAATTTTATTATGTAATTTACACGATATGATTTCCGTTATTATATTTCGCTATTTCACACGATATTAATACTCCGTAAGAAATTCGAAAATGAAATATATTTCGAATCATGTAATCGCGGGCTTTTAGAAATTTATGCATTACGTAAATAAATTACTGTAAATAAATGTGATTATGTCATATATTCTTATTTCTGGCGATATTCAAAGAACTTCTTTTTCTCCATAATTTTATGTTACACAATGTTTTATAGCAAAGATGCGCAAACAGCCTTGAAACTAAAATAGATTTCCTATGGCACAAATAAATAGAAGGAAAAATAAATATTAAAGAAAAAAGTCATTTAAACGAACTATATAATGTGAAGAAAGAAAAAAAAAGGTATTTTTACCTAATTATAACCACGTCTCTATTTGTCTAAGCAGAGTTTTTGAATTTTTTGCTTGATTATTAGTTTTGTCTAATAATTATAATCAATTTTGCTATCTGACGGATATTCTTTCCTTTAAAAAATCTCGAAAAAAAAAAAAATTTTTTTTTTTTTCATATTAAGGTATTTCGGGCTTCTAAAGATTCTGCCTGTTTAATGTAACGTGGAATTATTTTAGTGGTTAGTTATACCAGGAAATTTTATATAAAAGGACCGGCGAGCAATCCTTCTGAGTCGGTTTGTCGTGTAACCTTAAAGAAAAGCTACCTGGTTGATCCTGCCAGTAGTCATATGCTTGTCTCAAAGATTAAGCCATGCATGTCTAAGTATAAATCGTTTATACAGGTGAAACTGCGAATGGCTCATTAAATCAGTTATAGTTTATTTGATAGTACATTACTACTTGGATAACCGTGGTAATTCTAGAGCTAATACATGCTAAAAATCCTGACTTCTGGAAGGGATGTATTTATTAGATAAAAAACCAATAGCTCCGCAAGGGGTTTCCCATTGGTGAATCATAATAACTTTTCGGATCGCACGGTCTTGCACTGGCGACGTATCATTCAAATTTCTGCCCTATCAACTTTCGATGGTAGGATAGAGGCCTACCATGGTTTTAACGGGTAACGGGGAATTAGGGTTCGATTCCGGAGAGGGAGCCTGAGAAACGGCTACCACATCCAAGGAAGGCAGCAGGCGCGCAAATTACCCAATCCCAACACGGGGAGGTAGTGACAATAAATAACAATATGGGGCCCTTACGGGTTTCGTAATTGGAATGAGTACAA
>CAJVPV010001776.1:0-14696 GCA_910591835.1 Acaulospora morrowiae | reverse complement strand
CCCTACGATTCGAATCTAGGCAATGTGAAGCAAATGGGTACCTTCACGAATAAAATACAGGGATTGCTCTATGATCGTGGTGATGGTTGTTCTAGCATCAAGTATAATTATACAGATTATGCGATCGGTAATACATCGAATCTCGAAGGCATTATACCCCAAGTTCCCTTGCCCGCCTATTATAGAAAATATAAGATTGGCTTAATTTCCGCAGATACTACAAATTGCACTATCGCGGAAAAAATCACTAAATCCATATCTGACGATGATATCGGAATTATAATGTGGACATCAAGTGATCGTGATCTACCTGATAGCTCCCAGACACTTGTACCCGTGTTCTCTATAAACTCAACTTCTTCAAATCAATTAAAGAGTGAATTACAGGAGATATATGACGGATTTATAAAAAATTCTTCTACCTACAGGGTGCTGAGAGTAAAAATGGTGCCTTTCCAACCGTTGTCGCCTAACTTTTGGTTTGTATCAATGATCTCTGTGGCAGGAGTTTTAATATTATCGTTCTTCGTCTCTATAATTCTGCACGTAAGAATTCACCGGGGACGAAGGCGGCAAGTTGAACAAATCAGGTTTCAACGAGAAAACGACGAAGCGTTGGGCATGAAAAAATGGACTTTGGACAAAGAGGTGATTGGAACATTTCCGGTCATTATCTATTCAAGAAAAATTTCATCCACAGAGACAGGCGAAGAAAAGGAATCTCCTGAAGATGTGGTTGAGAATAAGTCGTCATCAGATGGAGTTGAGGGAAAAGGGAAAACAGATGATGTAAATAACATTAGTGATGACGGTATCGATGAACAATCTCGACAGCATAAATTATGCCGAAAATCCTCCACTCGATCAACCAAATCACAACGATCGGAAAGGGCTGTTGGCAGTGCATCCTTACTTTATTCCTCACCTGACACCGATACCACCAGCTCGGATCACATCTCGAACTCCGAAACCAGAGAAACGTGTGCCATATGTTTAGAAGATTTTGATAATGGCGATGAGGTACGTGAGTTACCTTGTCGTCATTGGTATCACGTGGAATGCATTGACCCCTGGTTGACTACGAAGAGTAGCTCATGTCCGTTGTGCAAGAAAGACTGCAAACCTGAGAATGCGGAGGGAGATAATGAACAAAGTACCGTGGTGGATATACAGGAAATACAAGACAGGGAATCACGATCGTCACAAGTGGTCGACGATAGTCAGAGCCAGACGCCAGGCTCCTCGTCGCAATCGAGTGCGGGAAGTGGTGTGATATGGTTTATGAGTAACCTATTTAGACCAAGATCACGGAGGCAACGAGAAATTGTCGATGAGAGCGAAGGAGGAGTACATTTGGAAATGGAGAATATCCATACATCTGGGAATGTATGATTGAATTACAGTCTTTTGAATGACATTCATGCATCTGGAAATGTATGGTCAGAAGGGTTTTTTTTTTTTTTTTACATATCTATGTATTTTATGTTTTTTTTGAGAAACAACCAACTAGATGTGTTGTTTCATCACCGTTTAGGTTATTTCATTTTTTTTTTTTTTAAAAAAAAAAAAAAAATTCCGTTTACGCAGTGTTATTATTGTTTTAATGTTTATACTTATTTGAATTACCCCCTAGTGTGTAGTTAACTTTGAAAATTGTATTATTTATCTTGTAATTTTAAAAAATTCATCATCATTGGTAGGGGTACACTAAAAACTGTATTGATATATTATATAATGTGTGTAGTATTAAGGATTTATCATGTATAATAAGGTTTTCAACCTGACCTCACTAAAGCAGGAGAATAAAAAATTCAAATGTTTCTTCCGTGTACGTGTATTATCAACGATCACCTTATCGCGTTTGCGTACCAAATACGCATTGTTTACGTACGTACGAATACGTGAAATTATTTATTATTGTATTTAAGGAAGGCGTAGACTGAATCAACTCTCAATTTTATTTTGAGTTTGACAAATTGGTGAAAATTAAGTTAATGCTTATGATACATTTTTCTGGTTCATAATATTCATAGGAATAAATAAATAAATATTAAAATTTTTTGTATATACTGAATATACTGTATATATACTTGGATATGGGTGAATGTAAGGTTATTAAGGATTGTCATCGGGAATCACATTAAAAATAGGATATGGTAAAATATTTACATCGATTATACATTATTCCAGGTTATTATTGGTAGGGTGTATGTATGAGGGTTAATTAGAGGATAATGTTGTGTGAATGATTGACATCATCGTGAATATGAGAAAACTCTCCACGCCTTCCTGGGTAGAGATAAAATTCTCTTTGCTATCTTGAAGCCAGCAACAATGAGACAAAACATGAACATGATTCCTATCGTGACAAGAATATAAGTTACAATGTGTCTATGTGAGATCGATTCAAATGACGAGACCAAAGTTACCTGCAAGCACATAAGACATTGTCAGATAGAATATATCCAACACAGAGGATTTCTTCTGCTCCGCGATCAAAAGGTGAATGTCATCTTCGAGAACTTTTAACTGTCGTTCAAATCACCTGGTAAGTAAACATAGATTCATACAGAAGCTTATTAAAGCTGGTTCAAAGTTACCAACCTGGCGGAAATAATCATTGTTAACTTCGAGTGTTAATTCTTGAATTTGATCTAGCATGACCTTGATGTCTTCTTTGAGACTAATTTGTTGTAGAAATTCTATTAGAAACACGCGAAAATAGAAACGAAAGTTTAAGTATTGAAAACAGACATAGGTAATACCTGACATGCTGATTTTCTATATTTTTAACAGTGCTTTCCATGATAACCATGGTATCATTTAATGCCTCGACTTCTTCATCAATGCGCCTTTTTAATTTATGCAAAGTTTCAGTACTACTCACAAAATCTTTGGGTATTATCACTTCCTGAAAATGAGCGACTCCTTCAGTGGAAATAGGCGACTGAACTAACGGAACATCAACGTCGTCTATGAAACGTTGATCTTTCGCTCTGATGATTCCTTGCGTTTTGAAGAGTTTTTCCTATATGTAAATAGTAATTTTAGCATAAATTTTATATGGATTTTAAAAAATGCATAATGAAATAACCGTTATAACCTCATTGATCTCTAGAATCTTTTCGGTTTCTTCAATGCTGTTATCACATTGCGTCATTATTAACTCTTCCGTTTCTTGTGTATCAATGCTATAACAAGAAATATTTGAATCCAGAAAAAGATACGCATGAGAAAACCTATCGACAATAAAAATAAATCATACCTCTTCTGTTTGTTTCCAAGCGAGACGCGAAGTTCCAATAAATCAACTGTTTAAAAAGAAAAAAAAAACCCCCGTGTTTCACCGTTCATGAGTCAAAAATATCAACGATATAAACTTTATGCTTCAAGATATAGGCTTACCTCCATGGCCTACGAGCCTATTAAACTTGAAATTTTTGCATAGTCCAATATCCAGTTCAACTGTAAATTAAGCATATAATTAAACATACCGGCCGAAAACTACACGTGAATATAGAATATATGGTTACTGTTAAACATACTGTAGTGGCTGTTGTCATCGTTCGGGGGTATACGTCCCTTCTCCTGGAGTTTCATTACCTCGCGTACAAGTTCGTTTGGAAGGACGTCGAGTTTGACAGACACCGTCTCACCAAGCAGCTCAGGTTCGTTGTCTCCTTCGCTATCGCCTTTTTGTTTTTGCGAGTCATGTTAAGATGCAGAAAGAGAATGATGTACAATAACATGCATGACCTTTACCTTCATATTCGGTGGTAATTTCGATAGTTTTGTTCTCTTCGCTCAAAGATCGGTGCATGTTGGAGTATCCAGGCGAATCAGGGTCTTTACTCGTGATAATACGAATCTTGGGATTTCCTACCATTACATCCTATCCAATGAAATGAATAATTAATATGTGAAATTTGTGGACAAATGTTAGACGAACTCGATCCTAAGGAATCGTGCTACCTTAGTAGATTCAATCGAACTATCGCTAAGACCAGTCGATGTGCCAAATGAATTCCATCGATTATACGCATTATGATCTTCCGAGTTATCATCTTTTATCAAACGTTTGTCATCATGAGCTTTTGAACTTCCCCTGTCGAATTTGATATTTTCATTTTGCATCTCTCGTGAATCTCCTCGCTCCTTGTCAGAAGAAGAATGCGTAAATTCTGCAGAACTGCGAGGTGTTTGGTCATTGGAAGATGAATCCGTCAAATTCCTTTGAGAGTTGGATGATGATGGTAAGTCGTCGAACAACTCTTCGACTATTCCAACTCCCTTATTATCGTTGAGTGGTTTCTGGTGACCCTTCAGAAACTTTTTGCGAAGTTTCTTGTCTTTACGTTTAAATAAATGTAACGACCATCCTCTTGATTTACTTTTAGAAATGTCTTCATGTGACGGTGTCGTTATGCTATTCAGGCTTTGCGCCCTCGAGTGTTTTATGCCGCGTCCCGAACCTGTCGGTGACCCCAATTCATTCTCCTCGTGTGGCGATGTGGGAATAAATATTTGTGAAAGTCGTCGATGTGATCGCAGATTTTTGTTCGACATATGATTTTCTATCTCCTTGATAAACCTAGTTTCCTCATTTTCGACGTCACCATTTACACTCGAATCAATCTTATCATGTTGCACAGCCCCTTCCAAAACTTGCCCCGCACGGGAATCCATGTCATTTTTCATAACCCCAATTTGTGAAATATCCTCTTTTTGTCGATCAGATAAACTTTTTTCCATTCGTTTTGTTGATACCTGGTGATCAGTTCTATCACTCAACACCGAATCCATGTATTCATTACCACCTCGATTGACAATCGCCTGTCGTTCTCTCAACGGACGAACGGGATGATAGGTCTCATGATTTTCGATAATTTTAAAAATCTCACGGTACTTCTCCTCCAGGTATTTTTTGCAATCTTCAGATTTGGACAAGGTGGCCTCCGATGGTCGCAAGCAGTGATCTTGAGACGAAGACACTGAGCATCATCCGAGAGATACGAAAATTAGTTCATAGAATGTTAGTAAAATGTAGAATATGAACTTCTCAATTTACCATCATTTCGTTCGATCGTCTTTACACTTTTTACTTCCAAAACGGGACTCGGACTTTTCTGACTAGCGTGCATTTGCGTGATTTTTTGTGCTAATTTGAAGGCGTCCTCATCTTTGACGTTAGCGATGAGCTCGGCGATAGATTCTTCGGTACAAATAAGTATCAAATGTCATAAGTATGGTAGGTAAACGGTATCTTCTAAGACGATAAGATGATGAATTTGGCAACCATACCTTTTTCCCCATCATCACTAATCAAACTTCCAAAACCCTTTCCTGCATTGCCTATCCTTTCCCTATCCAAATTCCGCTCTCGATTTTCGTTCGAGTTACCCCCCATCATCCTGTCAAATCCATTGTCCAAGGCAACGCTGTGCCTCGTTGGTGACAAGTACTGTTTGGAATTCATACCAGAAATTAAATCAACGGAACCCAATTCGTGCATTGAAAATCGTTCCTGAGATCTTGACGTTGAAGATAGTGTCCGTCGCCTTGGCTGCGGAGTATTGTATGAGGGAAGTGACAATGATGACTCGTTGGTCGAAAGCGGTTTACTTTCCCAACTAGAGACTTCTTGATAATATTCAGAGGGTGACATTTCATTTTCACTTATGCTAGAGGTATTTACGAACGTAGCCAAACTCCCAGTTGACGAGAAGGGGCTTTTATATGTAGACTCTGCATTGTACTCAGGATCTCTTACGGACAAAACTTCTGATTGCCATTTTTTTGGTTCCACAATATCGGGTTCAATTAATTCGTCCATGCTCAAGGTGTTACTGGTATTCATTTCTTGTACTGACATGAACGGATCAAACACAGACGTTTAGAAAAGAAAAGAAATCTGCAAATATTAAAGCAACACAGGCACCTACCTTTCTAGAGCAATAACATTGAATTTACCATTCGTCACCTATGTATGCACAAAGAGCGTTGAGTATTTATTGCTCGCAAAATTTGTAAATTCACCTATAAAAGGAATGGAAGTTCTGAATAGGAGTTGATCGATTTGTTCGCTCATTTTATATTTTTTGCATGTGTTACACAGAGGTTATGCAGTTATGCAACATACAGTACTTGAGTTTGCATAATTAAAATTAGGTAATTAATATGCTACGTAATAGAAATGATGAATTCATGCTGATACACCAAAGTGTTTTTAGTGCAGGCCGAAATTATTGTGTCACAGATAATTAGGTGAGTTTCTTTTTTTGATTATTTCACGGTGCTGAAATTTTTCGATAAAATCATCTTTCTATGACCTTTTCTCAATGAATCGATTAAAATATCTAGTCTAATCAATCATTCGAGGTCAAAAATCACACGACGGGTAAGCACCATTGATGCCTTATTCTACAGTTATATACAGTATACAGTACTTGACCGTAGACAAATACAGGTGTTAGGATAGAACGAACGACTGAAAGGTGTGATCGCGGAAAAATTGAAGTAAAACAAATAGTTTGTAGATGACAAGCAAATATTCACAATCGTCATGGAGATCTCACTTTTATAAAGTCTCACATGTTTTCACGTTTCAAATAGTATTGCTGACATGGTTTGTACTCGAACACATGACTACGGAGACACGCTAACTCCCTTCCGGAGGAGAAGCTTGTCTATGGCACTGACCGAAGATGAAGATACCATCTCGGATGATATGGACTTGGATAACGAACGATTCATCGATGAGCCCTCTGTGCCTACCCTCAGTAGGCAAAGGCATCGACGTGTCCTTCCGCTTAAACCGGTAGAGGTGGCGTATATTGAAGACGTACAACATAATCGGTACACCATCTTCCTTCAAAACCGTTTTAATTTGAATATTATGAATGACAAATCCTACGTTTTTTTTAGATCGGAACAAGGGAAACGCTATTCTTGGCAGTTGACCTTTAAAATAATGCATATGTTATTTGTATTCACTTGCAACGCAATTTTGTGGGTTCCAAATTTTTTACTGACCATGTTTTCGCGTTGCAAGATCAGTATGATTTTACTGGCATGCGCATTAACCTATGTAGTTATTTTCATGATCAATTCGAAACCCGACAATTCGCTAGCAATTTGGACACCTAATGAGATAGCTTCTGGAGGATCACCTATTCCTTGGCATACTCGACTCAATCTTTCACTTGACGAACTTTATTATCTCATTGCAACCAAAATTGGACCGTGTATCTGCTCATTATATCACGAATCCGGCATTAAATCATACTTATTTTTAGATACCCTAACACAAGCATTCCCAGAGGAGGTATTGGAGAAGTTGCACAAGATCATCGTGCCTATTGTCGATAAGATAATGAGGGATAGAGGGCAAGTTGAATCAAGAACCCGAAACCGAGCAGATTTTGCACTGCATTCTGGTGGCGCAAGAGTTTTATTGCACTTGACCTCCCCTCCTTATGTCGAATACCCTGGTGGCTTTATCAAAAGGAGCATCGCG
Source organism: Acaulospora morrowiae (assembly GCA_910591835.1). NCBI lineage: Eukaryota > Fungi > Glomeromycota > Glomeromycetes > Diversisporales > Acaulosporaceae > Acaulospora > Acaulospora morrowiae. Next base: position 7,180 of record CAJVPV010001776.1, on the reverse strand, counting down.
AGATTCCTTGGCCGTGGGATAACCCGAACCAAACAGCCGGAAATTGTGATTTCTGCTGATAACAACGTGGGTAACTGTTATTGTTTCAGAGGTGAAACCGGGCACGTAGCGATCGAATTAAGCAGGTCTATCGAATTATCATCGATAACCTATGTTCATCTGGATCCTGACCTGGCTTTTGAGCAGAAAGATTTAAGCAGCGCACCAAAGGATTTTGAGATGTGGGTGATTCGAGATGGAAACATGCGCGATAATAAAGAACAATACAACACAGAAGCTTTGCTCTTGGGGAAGTTCAGATACGAACTAGGAGGCGTAAGTGAACAGAAATTCGATATCAACTATGAGGGAAGAGTAATTCCGGTGGTAAAGAAAGTGTTGTTTAAGGTGAATAGTAACTGGGGTGAAGAGAAATACACCTGTCTTTACCAAATCAAGGTACACGGGCGGGTTGTGAACCGTTAAATATTAATTTATGTAAGTAATCTAATTAACGGTCAGATTTGTTGTAATACTATCTAAACTTTACCAATTCGATGATTGGTCGATTATCTTCCACAGATATGCCCGGGCACAAATTTCTTTCATATAGGAATATTATAAAATAGATTTTCATAATATCTTTGTGCCCGACTGAAATTGTTAGTGTAAATATCCGATGAATAATAGCTCGCATTTTTTCAAAAAAAAAAAAACATTTTATGAAATATTTATTACGTAAATATTGAGAAATACACAAGGACAATTTTGGTGATATGACATGCTTGTAATTTTAGGTGCTGTTATATTTATTATTTTGATTCGATCAAAATACAGTATATAGATCACGCTCATAACGATGCATGCTTCCACCAACATCTCAAAATACATGTCAACAAGACATTCTATCTAACGAAATTTAGATAGTTCACGTGGTTTTACATAGAATTAGTAAAATGTCGATCAAAATAATCACCTCGAGGGAATTTCCGAGGTTTTTAAAAATTTTTTCCATTTAGTAATTGCACCAATAAAAGTTAAAATACTTACTGTTACGTGAGCTCCTCATAGCCCGCAATAATATATTGTAAGTTCAGTATAAGGATAAAAGGAATAAATAAGAAAACGTCGAGAAATCTCCATTATGTCAACTTCACATATTTCCTTTGATAACGGAGGATTGATTTTCATAAGCATGTAACCCATTCAAATAAATTAACGCAATATACATGTAGATATAAAGGTAGAAGCTAAAAATCATATTAGCAATCATACATGAAAATTCTCTCACTCATATGCATAATCATTCATGAAAAAGGTAATTTCTATTGATTGGGAATTTTTTCTCGGAGTTTCGTTTTGATAGTCTGACTTAAGCCATTCGTTAAATCTTACGTAACCACCGTGCAATTCTTGATAAAAAATGTAATATTTTTACATCATATTCTACTGACTTTTACACTTCATTAGTCGCCCTATATAATCGCACAATATATTTTCGTGAATGCTTGCATATAAATGTGAACTTTCTGCTGACCAAACGTTCTGTAGTAGTATTATTATTTCACGCAAAATTTCTTTTGAAATAATTTTTAAATAAGATACATTTAACAAGTAGCATTCAATCAAAGAACATTCTAACTCAATTAAATACGCGTGTTACTAAAAAAAGAAACCTGTTTAAAGAAAATTTCTTCCTCAAATCTATTACTAAGAGATCTTTATCATTATAAATAAATTAATTTCTTCCGCTCCTCTTTAGAACCTTAATACCGTCCAATTGAATTGGGACATCAGGTAAATCTAAGATTCTCTCATACCCCAGAATTCCTTCACTTCCCGAGCCACCCTTGAGAACTGGCTCATCCAAAAAACCAACCTTAACCAGATATCCTAAATAAATCCCCATCAATTTTTCACTGATCAATTCACTTTCCAATCCAACCACCTCCAAAGTGTTTGAATTATCTAACTGTGGGGCCTTTGTACTCGTTGGCAGATCATCCAGCACAAAGTGCAAAAGTGGATATAATGCATTGTCTCGCGACTCCAAAGTAAATTCCATCAGTCTGTTTCGCCAAATGATGTATTCCGTCTTGGAAACAATATATCCATAAAGTGGTAAGGAGTTGAATAGATCATCGAATCTGAAAGAAGCGTTAGCGGGATGAGTTACATGAAAAACTCCTTTAGAGGGAGCGACGGATGAAAGAGATATCCGAACAACGCATTCGGCAACATAGTCTACTGGGCACATGTTTATTACGTTGTGAATAGTGGGTACGAGTTTTAATTGAATGCAACCCTTTAGTAGGCGCCAAATGAAATCATCAGTATTTGTAACTGAAAATTTAGTATTAATTAGCAAATAATAATATTATGATGTAAAAGTGAGACCCATTTGAACAAAGTATAGACTTACCACCCGTTTGAGAGTGACCAACAATATATCCAGGTCTTAGGATGGTAGCTGGCAGACCTCTCTCTCGTGCTTCAAATATTAGTTTTTCAGAGACCCACTTACTCTGACCGTAACCACTTCTCAAGCCATACCTGCTACCTTCTAGATCATCATCCTCACCTATTCCCTTCCCACCTTTTTCAATTATGGCATCACTTGACGAAACATAATGCTCGGTGTCGAGAACTGATGTGGAGCTTACAAAATTGAAAGGCTTGATGTGATGTGTAGACGCTAATCTGATGCACCATAATGTTCCTAAAACATTAGCTGCCTTGAGCTTGGAGTATGGATACACCCAATGTACCTAAATTTTTCAATCGTATTTTGAGTTGAGCGAGATTAACAAAACCTTTACTATGTCATATGAAATCATATCTCACCAACGCTCCATTGTGCACAATCACGTCAACGCGTTCGGCCAATGCATTCCATTCATCTTCAGTAATTCCCAATCTATCCTTCTCCAGATCTCCGCAAACCACTTCCAGTCTACCCTCTTTTACCCACTCCTCCTTCCACACAAGGTGTGACACACAACTATTCTTCACTCTTTCTATTGCAAGCTCCTTTGTCTGAGCTCGAACATGCGCGATCACCTTTATCTCCTCATTAAAGTTCAAAAAAGTCGAGAGTATAAAAGCTCCGAGGAATCCAGTAACGCCTGTAACGAAAATAGTTCTTCTCGCACAGTCTTCAGGTAAGGGTGTGTAACTTTCCAAAAGGTATTCGGATGCCAATATTTCGACTTCTTTCGCATAATCAAATTCTGCTTTTTTGTTGGTTAACCCTTTGCCTATGGCCAATGTTTCTGGGAGAGTGTTATCATCTGATTCTTCCGCAATATTCAAATCACCTGTCAACATGTTGTCAATTTCTTTTGCCTGACCACGAATCGTTGGTTGTTCGAAAATCATTCCTAGAGGAACATCTATACCACAAGTTTTACGAAGTTCGAAAATCAATCTCGTGGCTAAGATCGAGTGTCCCCCAAGATCAAAGAAATTGTCATCTAATGAAATGTGTGGTGCCGGTGGATTGGGAAGAAGATCTAACCAGATGTCGTGTATCGTCTGCTCTACTGCCGTTAGTTTTTGTGCATTAGCTTCAGAAACAATTTTCGATCTCAGAGCAGTGTCAGGGAAAGGTAATGCAGGTTTGTCGATCTTTCCATTTGGTGTTAGTGGCATCCTTTTTAATGGAACAAACACTAACAGAAAACAATATACTGGATATTTAGAAAATAAGCTTATTTGCAAATCTTGTGTCATTTAATAAATTACCTGAAGGTACACTATAACTTGGTAGCCTCTGTTTCAAATAATCTCTTATCTGTTTGATAAGTCTATTATAACTCTTTTTCCCAGGTGTAACAACTTTGCCCTCATCTTCTCCCCCAGAACTTAACTCCTCATCATTTACGGGTACGAAATAACTAACGAGAGTTTGTTCCTCGTATTTATCTCTTCGCAATAAAGTAACGTTCTCCCTGATGAGCGGATGTTGTGAGAGATAAGTGTCTATTTCACCGAGTTCGATACGGAATCCACGTATTTTTACTTGATCATCAGCTCTTCCTGCACATTCAACTAAAGTAGTGGATCACGAATTACACATTAATAATTAGAAAATAAAATATATTACCTCAATATAAAACGACAATTACCATTTCCATCCGGTTGATATCTTCCTAGATCACCAGTTTTATACAGTCTATCCCTTTTTCCTTTCCAAAACTTTCTCCAACTCTCGTTTCCATCATTATTTTGAGATTCCGAAATAACACCATCCACAAACCAATTATCTAAGAACTTCTCCTTTGTGACGTCCTCTAATCTCAAGTATCCCTCTGCTAATCCCCCGGCTCTTACATAAATCTCTCCAATTTCCCCGACTCCACATAATATGCTTTTATTTTTCCTATTCACCACTAAAAGTTGAACATTCTGCATACCCTTTCCAGCGGGTATGACATCCTTTTGTGACTTTAAGAATGCGGGCGCAGATGATAAAGACGGAATAGTGAAGTATGAGACAGATCGTTGAGTTTCAGTTGTCCCATACATATTGATTATGCACGTATTGGGGGCGAGATGTTGGAGTCGATTACAATCACGCTTCGTGAGGATATCGCCAACAAAGAATGCGTTGCGGAGAGAAGGTATTGGGGTACTTGCATTTGCAGAAAGTAATTGTCCCATAGCTAAATAAATTTACAATCGCGTGTTAATCAAGTTAACAAGACAACAAAAGTTAACAAAAAACGCCTAAATAATCAAAGTGAACCTGGTGTTAAATGAGTTACGGTTACTTGATTTTCAGCCATCCACTCTGCTAATCTTCCTGGTATCCCAATATCCTCACTGGTGGGAATGTGCAATTCAGCCCCAAGGAACAAAGGTGTGAAAACTGCATTATATGAAAAATAAAATGATAAGGAGGATTGTCGTGATCATAATGACAAATAGAATAAAAATGAAATTTATTCAGAAAAAACAAAGCTAACTATCGCGTTGAATTGGATCGTGAGCGATCCCGCTGAGCATTGTAAAACGGTCGTTATCCGACAATCCAAATTCCTGGGACATCCACGGATAATAATATGTGAGCGAGAAATGTCTCCCCCTTACACCTTACAAATAAAAATAAATTGAATTAATATACTTGAACAACAAAACAAAACCACTATTTAGTCATATTGATCACCTTTCGGAATTCCGGTGCTTCCACTAGTAAAACTTAATGTACCGATACTATCCGGACCGATTAAAATATCAATATCCTGAGATACACGGTCGCGGACATTATTCAGCACATCTTTTATCGGCCCATCATTGCCGCCCCTTATGAATCCATCGTCTAGTATTGACAAGGCAAGTATCGTACATTTAATATCAAGGTTTTCTTGAATGTATTCAGAAACGGACGAATGTAAGGTTCCGGTACGATTAAGAATAATAATTCCACGTGGCTTTGCGACGGACAAATATATATTCTGACGTTCGGGCGGATAAGCAGGATCTTCCTCACGTTAATTGTAAATAAGTTACCAATAAAAACCTCGATCAAATATTTAATATCAAATTGAAGTTTACATAATGTAACTTACCAATAACGCTAAACGTGGCACCAGCTTTGAGAACACCCATAATTGCGATAACAAGATCCACTCCACGGTAAGCGTATATCATGACTACATCTTCTCTCTCAATCTTGTTCGCGATTAAATAATGTGCCACAATATTCGAGGCTTCATTAATGTGACGATAGGTGAATACTCTTTTTCGATCACTACCGATTACAGATTCTATCACACATCTGCGATCAGGCATCTTTTTGGCATTTGCCGAAAAGATATCCGTTATAGCACCACGAAACTCGGACCATTGTAAATCAGCGCGTGGATCCGGAAGACATTGACCTGTTGACAGTGGAATTTCTGCTACGCATGTTTCCCTGTGCAGAGATGAATAGTTGATGATAGCGTTAAGTTGATCTAACATGTAAGATATCCGTTTCTCGGAAAATAATACTTGATTATATGATATACAAATTTCGATAGCGGGTAAAAGTGCGTGGCGCAGTGACGATGAAGAGTGAGAAGTGATTGTCACAGTGAGATCAGTTGTTAAAGAAGTTGCTTGTAAGACAGGAATTTCGGGTATATCGGTTTGGTTGAAAAAACGAACGCGAAAGAGTGGTGATTGCATGGCATCCGAGTGTGATACATTTTTTTGTTGATTTTTGTCAGAAAATAATGAAGACAATAGCAAATTGAATGGAACTTCATCCGCTGTCGCTTCTCTTTCAATCTATTTGTCCCATTTAGTCAGCATTAAAATTTTAATTAAATAATTTATAATTTTAACATCCGTAATCTGATACAAACTTGCCTGTTGAACCTTTAGCACAACTTGTTCAAAAGTGTCCGTAGGGCTAATATTTACTCGTAGCACAAGAGGGTTCCTTGTGTCAGATGATGATCCAACTGTGATATCTTCATCGCTCGTGTATCGATACAACAGCAGAGTGAAAGCAGCTAGTAAAATTGTAAAAGGTGATGGATGTTCATAAAATGATCCGCTGTCTTGTGATGTAGTTATATTGAAAATTGAAGGTTTTGTTGGATGAGCAGGAACAGTATTCGACGGAAAATCTAGGGAGAGTTGTAATACTGCCAGTGCGGTGGACTCTGGTAGATTCAGAATTTTCACGGCCTCTATGACTCTCGGCGGTAATGGCCGAGGATAATCTGTGGGTAATTGGATTTCTGTCAGATTTCGGAGCCGAGTTTTCCATCGTTCAAGCCTTTTGTTAATTAGAACTGGGTCATTAAGTAAGAGAGAAGATATTTGTGATGCAGCTAATATTGACATTATTACTTCGTGTGTCGAAGAAAGTGCATCTGAGATCGACATATATGATAATCTTATCATATATATGTAGATTTGATGCAACTCGTCAGGTTTCGTTACGTATTACGTGACAATAAAAACTACTAATCCACAAATGTAGTAGGTTATTGAGTTCACAATAAAGGAAATGACAATGAGTCATAAATCATGATGACTAACTTTGAAAAATAGATACTGTAAGTAAAAATCTTTTATTTTATCATTTTGATTATTTTATTTTATTTTTTTTTAAAGTTGAATGGCATTAGATGCAAGTCTTTATTGATACTAAACATATCTATACAGTACATCAAACATCTTCTGTAACTGTTACACTACAGCTTAA
>CAJVPV010001775.1:0-14702 GCA_910591835.1 Acaulospora morrowiae | reverse complement strand
GACTTTATTATCAAAAATAAAAATTATTTTTGAGAACATCTGTTTTTTGGGTTGGCAAGGGGATCAGCAGAAAGAGTTTATCATTATTGTTATTATTATTATTTTGTTATTATTATGAATATATGAATATTTTTATTGTAAAAATTGATTATAAATAGATTTAAGCAGGTTTTGTTTTTTAATTAAGAAGTAAAAGAATTTGATTAATTGTTAAATATATATAGATCTTTTGATAAAATAGAATTAGATATGACTTTTTGAATAGTTAAAAAAAATTTAAAAAAAAATAAATTTATAAAAATTATATTAAGACAAACATTAGATCCAATAACTTTGTTTGAATATATTGTTAAAAATATGTTTGTAATATAAAAAGAAAAAGACAAAAGAGAAAAATAATTATAATAGTTATATATAAAGAAGAAGATATTTAAAGATAAAGTTATAAAAAAAGATTGCCACAAACCTTTCCCTATATAAACAAAAATTTAAAAAGCCTTTCAATTTGCTTTGATTTTAATTAAAGTTTTTATTTCAATATAATAATGTTTCTTAAAGTTTTTATATTCTTGAGTATAAAGCTTATTTGTTTTAGAAAAGTAGGAATAAAAAAGTGTTTCTTGAAAGAAAATTTCTAAAAAAAGAAATTTTTAAAAAATTAGCAGTAAATGTATAAGTTTTTTTTTAAAAAAAATTAAATTTAGATTATTATTTAATAGTTATTAATCTAAAAATATAAAAATTAAATACAGTCAACCTTCCATAAAAGAACCCTCCATAAAGGAACAATCTTTTATAAAGAATATTATTTTATGGGACCAATGTAATTATTAGTAAATTTCTTTTTATAAAAGAACATTCTATAAAGGAACAAGAACATATTTCTGAAGAACGTTTATATTACATATACCTTTATATAAGAACATTGCATGCTGATTGGTTAGTGTAATCAGATGGTTAAGACACATGTCATATAACCAATTTTAACCAACCCTTCAGGTCAGTCAAGCCACCTGAATCTTCCTTTAATAGTTTAAAATTTCGATCTGTTTCTTTAGTATTCTAAAAGTTTCTATCTAAATGCTATCAAATATGACATTTGGCAAAGACAGGATACTGATGAAGTAAATCTTTATTATTTGTTATATATTAAATATTCTCGAGACGAGAATGAAAGCACCTGGTTTCAAGAATTGGAAAAGTTAAAGAAAGAGATTAAAGATGTGCGAATTATCGAGGAAGACTGGTTCAAAGGAGTCTGATAAATAATCATTATATTATATGCTCATGTTTCTCATATTCTTTATTTATTGAAGTGTGGTATCCTCTTATGTTGTTTACTATTTTTCACATTTTCGGTTGCTGGATAATTAGTCAGAGAACAGTTGGTTCAATACTCCCAAAAAACAACATAATCCCAAAATAAGATACATCTGGAAATAATCAAATATATGAATGCATATAGGTCTTCCTTTTTTTTATTTCCTTAAATAAAGATTATCAATATTTATGGGTTTTTTGATCAAATATGTATTTAAAGTAAACGTGTAACTGCAAATCAACCGGAGACATCGGACGTCTAACAAACAGTTTCTCTACGACTCGTTCGGTTCTGTCGAGTCATCATGTTAATAATCTATCAACCTTTATCCGAGGAGATCAATGAAATAAGAAAAGCAAGAAAAAAGGCACTTAAAAAAAAGTTGGCAAAAACTTTTTTACCAAAATCAAACTCTTTGTCATTACCAGACAACCTTGAGAATTCCATGAACGATTATTCAGCTCAAAGCTTGATCTCGACAATGGAGGCTCCACCTCTCGACATTTCTCGTGTCATGCTGGACGAAATAAAATTGGTGGCAAGATATGCTGAACCCGAAGTACTTTCAGATGAACAAAATCAATGGAAATACCAAATCCGAAGCGGAGCCAAAGATCCAAAGAAGAACTTTGCCAAGATTAGCGTATTATTCTCAAGCAAAACTGGAATCTTCAAAGCATCTTAGTGATGATGAGAGTGAACACGAAAACATCAAGAAAGAAGTACTGAGCTTGAAACAAAAATTTGATCAGACGGAAGAAAAATACCTGAATTATAGTGGAAGTAACAAGAGACGTGTGGTTTGGGCAGGCATCGGTGCAGGTGTTGCAGCGGTTAAACAGTATGGGTATTGGTGTGTCCAACATAGCAAGCAGTATCGGGAATCTGACTAACACAGTCAACTCCTGTAACAAAACTTGTTGATGATAAACGCTAGCTGTGATACGATTCTGATAAGGTGAAAACTTTTCAAGTTCCATTGCAAACAGTTAGCAAATGGTTTTAGTGATCTAATGAGCAAGGGTCTGGTTTTTTAGTGACCTGTTGAACAAGATCTTTATTTTGTAAAATTTAGGTGAAACAATGCGATCTCTCTCAATCATCACCATTTATTCAATGAATGGTGTTCGGTTTGTTCATTTTCATTGCTTTGCTTTAATTTTAAAATTTTCTATACACATTTTTGTATATTTCATAGCATGATATTATCCAAATTATTATTAAATTTTTTGGGAGGGTTTACTTTTTTCTTTCTGGTCAAACCCCACTCAACGACACAATGCTTTTGTCATTGAATTTTGTATATAAAATCCAAAGAAAATATTAAATAAAGGACAGAGAATTCGTTCATTCAAGTCAAATATGTCTCTTTTGAGTTTTTATTGATAAACAAAAGTAACAGTTGTGCGAATTCTGTTTCCAGCTAGTGACAGAACAACACCACCTGCAGAGACACAAAGATCACATGATATGACTTCGATCAGTCTGTATCGAAACGCAATTAAATAAAAAAGGAAAAGGAAACAAATACTTATGTGCCAAAAAAAGCCAAAATTCAGATGTCATCAACAGCTTATCACCAGTTACATCAAAAGTTACTACAATCCATTCGGACAGGTAATTCTATGGGGAAAACAGAGGACCATTAAAAGAAAACTTGTATCAATAACACCTGTGACAAGAAAAATAAGTTTAAGAGATGTCCGAACTTTGAGATAGCAGCAACGGAAGGTGTAGAAAAAGGACCATCAATCTGAAACCACGTATCCAATAATAATTACGCCTATATCAATGCGTGTATATAAATCAAAATCTGAATGGCACCAATGATATGTTATCCGCCGCATTCAAATCCATCCTAAACTAGTCAATTGGAAGACTCTATAAGATTAGAGAAAAGCAGCAAAGTTAAGTCGATGACACGAATCCTCATGAAAACCGTGCTGGATCGACATCCCATCATGAATTCACCTACTTGACGAGCCTTGAGATTAAACACAAAAAAAGATAAGATGATTGATATCGACATTTGCAAACAAACCATTATAATCAATTCGCTTAATTGAAATCTTATGCCAGGAGAAAATGTAAAGGGTATGATCAATTTTAACCAGAGTATCATGAAATATCAACCTGTAATAACAAGATTAATGAATAATCGAGAAATAATATGTAATTTAGAATTGCTTACCTTTAATAGTCTAGAATTTTGATTTTTTTCATTATCAAAAACATGTATAAAATCTAAAGAAAAGTATTAAATAAATGATGGAGAATTTGATCAAGTCAAATATATCTTTTTTTGTGTTTTTCATTAATAAACTAAGTGATAGTTGTGCAAATTTTGTTTCCAGCTAGTGAAGATTTGCCATTAGCCCGGCACACTAGCAACATTTTATTATTATTATTATATAATCGTTTAGAAAAATTAATCTAACTAAAAAAGGTATAAACAAAGCAACCGATTAAAATCTGGATCTCATTGTTCTTATAATTATAAAACTTTTATTACATTACTTGTAATTTCTTGCAGGCTACACCCAACTTACGACTCTCTTAATGTCAGAACATTTACAAAAAAAACAAAAGCAAGCTATAGTCAATAATTCCCTTCGTAAAGAAATATGTGAATACACAAAAAATCATCATGGCATAAAACATCATAATATTGTCACTTATTTTAATAATAAATATCCAGAACTTAATATTGCCCACCCAACTATTTCGAAGATAGTAAAAGATAGTGCAAAATGGTTAATGGTTGAGACTAATGAAATGTCTGTCCAACATAAAGCTATAAAATTTCCATTGCTAGAACAAGCTTTAAGCTATTGGGTAGAACAAGTAACCACAGCTACTGTTGAGTTCAATGAACACTTAATTAAGAAAAAAAGAAAAGAATTTGTCAAGCTTCTCAGCATGCATGAGAATGAGATGCAATTTTCAAATGGATGGATTCAAAAATTTAAAAAAAGAAATCAACTTCGCGTATATAGGCTTTATGGTGAAGCAGGTAATATGTCAATTGAATGTCTATCAGAAGCACGAAGAAAGTTAAAAGAAATTATTTCACAATTCAATTCTGATGATGTATATAATACCGATGAAACGGGTTTATTTTTTCGTATGACATCAAATCAAACACTTACAAAATGTCGAAATGCTGGAAAAAAATTGATATAGTATACATTATTAAGTTTTATATATATAAATAATATAATGTTTTAATTAACAAATTTTTATAGGATAAATCTCACATTACAATTCTTCTTGCTGTAAATTTGACCGGTTCACACAAATTATGACCTTTAGTAATTGGACATGCAAAAAATCCTAGATGCTTTAAAGGAATAAATATTTCAAACTTACCTGTTATCTACAAATTTAATTCTAAAGCATGGATGCGTTCAGATATATGGGAATTATAGTTAAGTTATATTAATAAAGGATTTTGTATTCAAAATCGGCATATACTTCTTTTAATTGATAATGTGACTTCTCATCGAATGGAATTAGGTGAAAATTCACTTGAATTAATTAATATTACTTTATATTATCTTCCACCTAATACAACATCATATCTCCAACCCATGGATACCGATATTATCAAATCATTTAAAACAAAATACAAACAATTATATTGTCAACATGTATTGCATCAATTCAAAAAAAATATTGATATCGAACAGTTAAGTATATATTTTATATATTAATACAATATTATTATATAGTCTATAATATAATAATATAATCCAATTGTATTTTATTTTAGAAACAAATTAAATATAAAACAAGCAATCGATTATATCACTCAATCATGATTTGAAGTAATATCTATAACAGTGCAAAACTGTTGGTGAAAAACAGATATTTGTTACAATATTCAAGAATCTGAAATTCAAGAACTTGAAATACCAATAATTACAGAAATACTTGATGAACTGCCGGTGAATGCACAAACTCTTGTTTAAAATCTTGATGATTATATTATTGTGATAGATGAACCAATTGCAACTGAAGATATTCTTGAAGATAATGAAATTGTAGAAATGGTTTTAGCAGATGCAGAAATTGAAGCTGAAATAATTGAAGACTCTGAAGAGGAATTAGAAGAATCCCCTTCAACTTTAATTACAATTATTGAAGCATACGAAGCATTACAAAAAGTTATAAGATTTGAAGAACAGTTGAAAGAAAAAAACTTTAATATAAAAAAATTACAATTATTTAGAAAAAGGTTATATAATTATAAAAAAATGTATAAAAATTCAAAAAAACAAATATCGCTTGACAAATATTTTATTAATAATATTAGTATTTAATTAATTAATAAATATAAAATATATTATCTTAGTTCCTTAAAAAAAAAAAAATAAAAATAAAATAAAATAAATAAATATAAAATATATAGTAATTGTTATATAATTTTAAATAACTCTATAAAGTAACACCTCTATAATAGAATATAATTTGACTGTCCCAATAATGTTCTTTTATAGAGGATTAATGTATTATCAATTTAATAAAAAATTATTTAAATTAAATATAAATATAAAAAATATATAAATATACAGTGTGTTACAAAAGTTTTTAGACTAATATTTTTTAATTTTTTAAAAACTAAGTATAATTATATATAGTTTTTATTGTTTTTATTATTTATTTTTTTTTATTTTATTTTATTTTTTCCCAAGCAATCAATGCAGGACTTTTTAACTGACTTCTTAGCCTCCTAATGTTTCTTCAGGGTGCAGGGACGATTTTTATTAGATCTTACATACTCGTTTGCAGCCTAAGCCTTTAAATATAAATGTTGGGGATAAAGAATTTGCTATATCAAAGCAAACGTTCCTTGTCTGCCAGGATAATCTTTGCCAGCAGCCACCTACTACTGTTTTTCAACCATTCAGTTTAGCCAAGACTTACTAGGATTTAGTCAGTGAGATATTATTGGCGGAATGAGGGTACACCAGTACATCAAATTTGTCTGGAAATCGGATCCAGCTTCACCCTTCCTAATCTAACCTAGCAACACATGTGGTGGGTTATGTTTTATAGGGTCATGCAATCAACTATCACAAGTGTATCCCTTAGGATAGAACATCCCGTGATACAAGCAACCTCCTGCACCCCTGACTGGATCCTCACTACCATCGGACATGTGAAACTCTTATTGATAGTTGTGTGACTAATAGTTTTAGCCATTTGTATCTTTCTTTCCACTACCAGAAAGATCCCATGAAACTTTTTCCCCCTTTTGGAAGTATTTCCCAGGCAATACTTGATTAGAAAGTTTATCAATCAGATTATTTATCTTTTTGACCTATGGAATATAGTCTACCCATAAGGCTCCCTAATTGCTGGAACAATCCAAATTGCTCTCTATCACAAGTTACAGGGGCAGTAACACAAAGTCCTTTTTGGGATATATGAATTGTCCCCCAGCTGGAGTTGAACTGTGGGTTATATACAGTTTTTATTAATTAATAGGAATTACATATTACAACTATATAAATAATCTATTTAAGTATTAACTAATACTATCTATTTTTCTTAACTCAATTATATAGTATTGAGATTATTTTTTGATGAGTCTGTCATTTCTGTCAACAGGCTCATGTTATATTAAAGGTAAATAAAAAAAGATTTCCTTGAGGCATATATTATTAACTTAATCAATAGTACTTTTTCTAATTCTTCTTTTCCTTTTCTTTCCATTATTCATACTTCTTAAATGACTTTTCCACTTTTCTTATTTCCTGGAGACCCTGGCATTTTGATAAGTATTGAATTCAAATAAGATTTAATTAATTTTTCCCTTTTGGGCAATATTAATTATATAGCTTAAAAAGAAATATTTTAATTTAGGGATAGTTTTTCTTTATTTTATGCTCCTTTTTTTCTAATTTTACTGTTTCTTTTCTAATTATTCTTATTATTGTGTCACAAATTATTCTTATGATTATATTATAGATTATTCTTATAATTATGTTATGAATTATTCTTATGATTATGTTATAGATTATTTTTATAATTATATTATAAATTATTTTTATAATTATATTATAAATTATTTTTATAATTATATTATGAATTATTCTTATAATTATATTGCAAATTATTCTTATAATTATATTATATTCTCCCTTCTACTTTTTATTTATTTATTTATTTTATTACATACCTATTTTTATTATTATGATCTTATTCTTATAATTTACTACTATAGACTATTTTAGACTTATAATAGTTATAGCTTTATTTTTTAAACTTCATATTTATTAAGTTTATTTATAATTGAGGCCTTAATTAGACATGGTATGCAAAAATTGTGTTTCAAAACCTAATCAGCTCAACCTTTATTCCAACAATAGCCTTATATTATAAAAGTAAATCTCCATGTCAAGTGAAATTAAATTAGAAGATAGAAGTCCTGCCACCAGTTTAAACCATTTAATTTGTTAATTTAATTTATTAAAAGATGTTTTTGATAATATATACTGGTGATCGGTAATCTGTTTTTTTACATTATTCCTATTGAAATATAAATCAGTGACTAAAGATATTCAATATGGATATGTACTCCTTAATAAATGCTTTAAAGTAAGTTCATTAATTAGTTTCAGCTATTAAATCCAGGAGCCTGTTTTTGGCCAAGTAGGGCACAATACTTATATCTTCTAATAAATACTTCAAAAATTTTCATTGGCTTAAGTTATTAAATCTAGAGACATACAGTAAATGTCAAGCAATATATAATTCCTATATACCAGTAAGCTGTTGAAAGGTTACTTGGAAAGTTTCTTATATAAGCAATCAATATTGATAATTTCTTTAAAAATAAATTATTTCATATTAACATATTGTACAATGCAATCTGTTATACCAAGAGAGGATATGGGTTTTTTATTGGAGTTAGACCAGAAATCTTTTTTTATATAATCTTTTCTGCTTAATCTTGTTTTTCAATTTATGATTATTAAAAAAACCAGAGATCCTATTTTTATACAACCTAATTAAGTTTAATAAAAATTTAAATGTTTGAGTATAACACTTGTAAAAAAACTGATAAATTTATACAATTTTGCTTCTTGTGAATATTGAGTTAGAGATATGCATTTGGAGATCTGAGAACACTACCTATTATACTATTAACTTACAGGGCTAACTAATATTTTTTAATATAATTTAATAAATAATTATTTAATTTATATAAACTTTAAATATATATTTTTATAACTTAATAATAAAAATATTGTTTTAAATAAAATAAAAAAAAAGGATAAAAAAAAAAACTCTTTCCCACTCCCCCTCTATGCTTGAAAATTTCCTTTTTAGGAAACTTTTTGAGTTGTTTATTTTTTTTCGCTTTCTCTCTCCCCTTCTCCTTCTTTGATTACAAATCTTTTATTTCCCTCTCCTTTCTTTTTCCCTTTTCTTCTGTCTTCCTTTTTTATACTTTCCCCCTCCCCTTCTCTTTTTTCCCCTCCTTCTTGCTGAAGTTAAGTTTTTCCTTCTCCTTGAAGTTTTTCCTCTCTAGGCCTCTCCTTCTTTTCAAAAATACTGTGTTCCATCTCATTACTCCTTTGGCCAGTCGACTCCATTTTCTCAAAAACCATATAAGAAGCGGCAACCTTATCCAAGAAGTGGGCTTTAACAAGTTTCTCTCTTTCAGGATTTTTTAGAAAAAGGACGGATGGTTTACCCTCTCCAAAAGATTGGCATGTCTATCATTATCAAATCCGGTATTGTTTATTTGTTGATGGCTAGATTAGATACATCTAAGAAACCGGTGCACACTATTATTGGCTGAATCTCTAGGTGCTGCACCTTATGGAAATTTAATAGAACAATATATAAAGACCAGGGATTCTAGTTACTCCCGCAAACAGAGCTGGTGATATCAATCGCTCACTCCTTAACAATGCAGGTCTTTTGTGCAAGGTTAGGTAATGATGCCTATAAGAAAATCCAATTTAACTTTATCCATTGGATATTTCTGCCACACTTGAATAGTAGATATGCCAAATCCTTTTTATAACTTGGAGGCCAACCTGCATAAAGTGGCTGCAGCACCTTCATGCATTAAGGTAGCAATTATGAACCAAATCTGGCGATAAATGCCACCATTGACTCCTCTTGCCATACATTAAGTCATATTTGGAAAGCAAGGGTGCTAATCCTACTCATGACTTGGAGACTAACCTGTGAAATATGGCTGCAGTGCCTTTATGTGTTTAGGTAATCAAACCAACTCTAGGAAACTAGATGTTACCTAAAATGTTTATATAGGTTTTAAATTTTATTTTACTATGTCTTGGGAGTGCCCAGAGTACAGATGGAGAGCCACTGAGCCTGGCGTTTAACTCTACTATATTTAAAGAGACGTATATTTTTCTTGTAAATTGTAATTATTTTAAAGTTATAATAATAAACTGAGAAATCATCATCTTGCTCTTTAAAAAAAAATAAAAATAAAATAAAAAAAAGCAAAAAAATTTTGATTAGGTTTTTATATATAAATTTATATATAAATTATAAACAAAAACTATAATATTTTAAATAAATCATTTTGAAAAAATAATTAAAACTCAAAAAAATTATTTTATAATTCTATTAATATTTGTTTAAAAAATTTATATATTAATTAACTTTAATAATAATTTTTTTATTTTTAATATTTTATTTATAGTTTAATTGTTTAAAAAATTTTGTTATAATTTTTTTATTTTTTTATTATTAGAATATAAAAAATATACTTTATATTTAAAGTTTTATATAAAAATTTTTTTAAAATGTTAAGTAAAGTATATTTTATGATTTTTATTAATTGAATAAGAATTTGTTATATAATTAATATTTAAATTTTGAAATATATTACTATATATTGTATATCAGCCTACCATTATATAAATATATTTTGTAGAAAAACTTTTTATGAAAAAAAAAACAAAAGAAACTATCTAAACCATAATTAGCTTATTTTTTCCAAAAAATCGATACAAGATAATCATGCCATATTGAGAACAAGACCTCTAATATGGAAAAGACCCATAGGTTGTACTACAACAATAACTGATTCCCAGGCCTAGCATATTCAAAACCTAATTCTCCTAACTACTTCAAACAATTCCTGTTTTTTTTTCTAACAAGCACATATACTAATTTATAATATAACTAGTAGCTAGCCATTATTTACCCTTTCTTTTTCTCCACATGGATTTTCAGAGTTTGTATATATCACCTTATATTGTCACAATAAGTTACAATTAATTTACAGTAAAGATTGTTAATGTAATGACAGTAAACAAAAGTTTAATAAAATCCCACATTTAATACCTGTTAGTGATTAAAAAAAAAAAGGAACTATCTATGTTTGGAAGGCTAATGCCTACTTTTAGTAATTTATTATAAATAGGTTTTTAGAAAATGTTTTAGTGATGATATTAAGAAGTTTATTTGGGTTAGAGTTGATTTATTAGTATATACTGTATATTTTTTTTTCGTAAGCTAGTGATCAATGGTTACGACATTTAGTTACGACATTAATCACGGGAGTTTCAAACTCACGAGACCGCTATTATTAAAAGCTTGATCATAAAAAAAAAAAAAAAAAAAACAAATCTTGTCTTTATTAAAGAAATGCCTGACACTGAAGCAAAAACTAAATTCGAAACCAGACGGCAATCGGTAAAGGAAGGGGGAAGGTTAGAACAGCATTTAAATGATGCTGGCGAAAAATTTATCGGAACTGTTAAGGTAATTTCTGAAGATTGATTGTATGCGACCGTCGACCGTCTCACAACGTTTTGTTCTCTATACTTCTTTTTTAATGGTAGCATGGCATAGACACAGTTCTTCATCCTTCATCCAGATCGAAGAAGGGAGCTATTAATAATCATACGTCCAATATTATTCGTGAACTTTCGGAGACTGAACAGGTACAATACAATACAATACCGTCGCTTTATAACTATACGGAAGAAAATATTAATTACTTTGAACTTAAAGGAGCTCTTATTGGTTGTTACGCATTCTGAGTATTGATTTGGATACACACTCGATCTCATAACGTGTTGATGTTCTTGACAAGCAATGTTGACTGAAATAACTAACTCACTTTTGTGACATGCGTATAAGAATTTTATCGTAATTCAATACTGTAGATAAAATTTAAACGTGACTCAGCCATAAGCAAATTTTGCAAATGCTTGAAGAAAACGGTTTCCTTTTCATTAAAAGAACTGTTTGTTGTACGAAATTATTATATCCATGAGATTCGGAATTCAGTTACCGCAATAATAGTTAGTGTCCTTGCCCGATAACGTGTATTTATAACATACCATATACAGTATATTATTTGAAATTGACACTTATCGAATAAACAAGCAAATGCATATCGCATAAAATAATAATTTTGAAATCCCGCTATAATATTTAATAAGAAAAAATTTAATAAGGAAAATGAAAATTCGAAATTACAAAATATGTTAAATTGATACGGTATGATAAAATCTATTCCCTTGTACAAATTTTCTTACTATTATTCTCCTCTTTTATTTGCAATGACTGTTGCCACTCATCCCTATCGTGTTTTTTGGAAATAATCTCGGATCTACCATATGTGAAATGTAAGTTCGTTACCACGTATGTTTAAAATTATCAGAAATAAAATTTTTATCGTAATTTTAAAAACTTACTTGACTCTCACGCCTTCAAAATCAAAAGGGATGTCACCTAATTAATTAACAAAAAAAATTTTTTAAAGTTTTCATAAAAAGATTTTGACAGCGCAATGCATGATACTGAATTTTAGTTATTTACCACCGCTCGAATCGAATAAACTCATGCGAGATTTAATCGTGGTTATCAATGGGGTTAATATACTACTAGTATAATTGGCATTAGGGTGTTCCTTCCCGGAGTCTTTTACAAAAGGAATTCCTAATTCGATCATCTGCTTGCGTTTTTCCTCTGCCTTTTCAATCATTGCTGTATATTCTTGTTTTTTAAAATAATAATAATCGATAATATTACTTGACTGTTCATGCAGATGCTTGATAGTTGGGCGCTGAGAAGGATTAGAATGCCAGCATTGTTGCATTAGATTAGACCAGCATTCGGGGGTATCTTCGGTGATCGCAGGACGCAATCCATTACAAATATCAATTGCAAGATGGAAATCATGTGCTCGGTTATGAAATGGTCGGTGACCTGATGTTATTTGATACATGATCATTCCCACGCTGTACATATCTGAGGCGTAAGAAAAAGGCTTTCCTAGTAAAATTTCCGGGGCAGTGTATGGTATTACTCCATATACATTTTTTGATTTTAATGATTTCCCTAATTCGGCAGCAGGAAGGCTAAATCCTAAATCGGAAATTCTTGAACGTATACTCCTATGTTCTTTACCTAATAATATATTACCACTATGTAAATCACGATGGATAATCTGATTATCATGAATTTTCTTAATTCCTTCTACAATATATTGTAAGTGCCTAAATTTAAGATCCCAACTAATTTTAGTAAAATTTTTAATTAGATAATTATGTAAATCGCCATTTTCAGCATACTCCATAACAATGATGTAATTCTTGGATATTGGATCTCGTGAAGCTCCAAAAATTCTAACGACACCAATTCTATTTTCTCTGCAATCGTATGTATGTTTAAACTAAAGAGATAATATTAAATATTAGTTGATTAATATTATAGGTTTATATTATTTTATATTTTGACTAGAGATATTGTTAGGATGTTACCTCTCTTAAAAATTCCAAATCAGCTTCACTCGAGTCATTAAGAATCTTCAATGCAACATTTTTTTTAGTTACTTTTTCTACATCTCCCTTTTCTTCATCATAAATTACTCTCTTCTTATTCCAAGTTGCTTTGAATATTTTACTGAAACCGCCTTGACCTATTTTTTTGATTATTTTAAAATCACCATAAGGAATCCATCGTAATTTCATGCCATTCGCTAAT
This sequence comes from Acaulospora morrowiae, assembly GCA_910591835.1. NCBI lineage: Eukaryota > Fungi > Glomeromycota > Glomeromycetes > Diversisporales > Acaulosporaceae > Acaulospora > Acaulospora morrowiae. The sequence goes on along the minus strand of CAJVPV010001775.1, from coordinate 1,390 downwards.
GTCCTTCTAATAAAATCGTCGACATCTTTGATACCACTACTGACTTTTAGAAATCGATCATTATAGCAAAATTGGCAGATATTGGGATTTTCTACCATACACATTCTCCTTTTTCCGCATTTCGTACATTTTCCGTATTTCTTTCCATTTCTTCTTCTGTTAATGGAATTCGTAACTTTTGCGGAAGAAACCAACGTTAATTGATTGTTATTAAATGCCGAATATTCTGAGGAGTCATTGTTATTAGAATTTAAAATTAGATTTGGATCCATGATTTCTGATATTTGGGATTTTCCGATTATCAAACCATATTGCGTTTTTATAGCAATTATGAGATAAATGGCTTTCTAAATGGACGCACCCTCTATCTAAAAAATTAAAATTCCTGGTATAATCGCATTATCATGCATATTATTTAAGGAATTACCGCAATGAGTCAAAACTCTACGAATGGTTAAAATATAGAATCGATATGAACATATTTGTTCTCCCATTTCGAAAAAAATAATTACAGTACATAATGAAGCCGTTAAGGAAGGCAATTTAGTGTTGTACGAAATTTGGTTGTTTAAGAAAGTAACGTGTAAAGTTACAGAACAAAGGTCATTCGAGAAATGTGTTAAAATGAAATTTAAATGGATCGTGTCAATAAAAACTTTTAGAATGAAAGTCAATTTAGCTTGCTGGTTAAGAAGCATAAGAATACAAATTACTGCACTCGTTATTAGCTGGACATAACTAAAAAAAGTTAAATGCAGACATTAAAGTGCCATTTTTACAAATATAAATTTAATAAAAATAACGTGATTTTTACAATCACGACATGCCAAAACGTCCAATTCAAAGACCATATTGTATTTCAACAGAAAAGTTCTTACATTTATTTGTTTTCTTATCAAATTTTATTAAATTTTATATTTAAAATTTTACGTGTTCTTCAATATACATAAAAAAAATAATAATTAATATTATAGGAATTAAGAAAAAGACTAAATTTAATTATAACATAATATTTTAAAATATAATTTTTAGTTAAATTATTTTTTTATTTTAACAATAATAAGAAATAACAAATAGGTTCGATTTTAGTTCGATGTTAATTTTTTTAAAAAATTTATTTTGTCATTAAATCACACTGATAAACAAAAAAACGTATATGGTTAAACTGGAATTAATCATCAATTTATAAAATTTAATAATACTTTAAAATAACATATATTTTTTAAACACTTTTTCAATTAAATCTGCATATATTTCATATTTAATTTACTTAATATATACAGTATATACAGTATATATTGTAAGAGGGACCAAAAAAAATTAGATAGATTCAACATATGTCATCCTCGCCCAATTGGGGTTTAATTGGGGCTTGAGGGATTTTTGGGAT
>CAJVPV010001774.1:0-14704 GCA_910591835.1 Acaulospora morrowiae | reverse complement strand
AAAAATTGAATATTAATAGATTATAATACGTGTATATAAATATCGTTTATTATTATTAAAATAAATCGAAGATCTCCAGAGTTTAATATAGTAACCTTCGCTCCGGAGGTCTACGCCCGAAGATCTTCGGAGATCTTTGCTAAAAAATTTCCTGATGATTGTAAAACAAAGATATAGAAAAATAGAGTAGAGATAATCGGATAGAAAGAAAAATAGTAAAAGCAAGAACAATAATTAATAAACACAGTAATTAATAAAATTAAAATACCAAATAAGAAATATTGTAATTAACAACTTACTTTTTCAAGTACACACCATATAGTGCAGAATAATCTCTGCTAAAAGATATAGCCTGTAATTATCAAGAGAAGAGCTAATGTCAAAAAAGAAGAGAAAAGCTTGTTAATAATGAAAGCCCCAGCTAAATCAATCTTACATGCCTTGACTTACCTTAGTTATACAAACTTTGGACTGGTAAAGTGACTGACTCACTGTTTTCCAGGCCACATTAGAAATTCAGGGTCAAACTGTAGTAGGCAAAATTCTTCAGAAAACCAAAAAAAAGTTTACACACTTGAAAAGATAGAAAGAAAGCTTGAGGAAGATGAGAGAAAAGTTCCAGAAACCTATGTCAGTCTTTTCTAGAGTCTTGAATCTCTAAAAAAAGAAAGTAAAGTATTTTTTCTATAGTTTCTTTTTCCTAATAAAGTTTTCTTGCCTTTAACTTTGTAAGTAGATATTTCTTATATTTACTTACAGAAATACAAAAAGTTTATATCAAAGAAAGAAAGAAACAAGTAGGGCGACTATGGTTTCTTGATATAATTATTGTTAATGAAAGTGTATAGACTTTATTACAAAGAAATATAAAAATTTTCTTGGAATATCTGTTTTTTGTGTTAACAAAGAAATTGGCAGAAAGAGTAGAGCTGTTAATTATAATTCAATAAATAATAATTTAAGTTAAAACTTTAAATAAATATATATTATAATCTGTTTAATAAAATATTAAAGTATTATTAATACTTCCACACTTGAAGCATGGATGTACCAAATCTTTTTTGTGACTTGGAGGCAAACTTGTATAAAGTAGTTGCAGTGCCTTCATGCAAAAAAGTACTTATTTTTTATCACCTCTGACACCATTCTGCTTGTCGTATATCAAGTCATATTTGGAAAGCAGACATGCCAATTCTAATAATGACTTGGAGGCCAATCTGTATAGATTGGCTGCAACACCTTCATGTGATTAGGTATTCATTTAATTCTAGGTAACTGGATGCCATTCATAACTAGATATAGATTTTTGAATTTCTTTTTGTCTATATTCCTTGAATGGTACTAAAAGAGTACAGGGTCAGGCCCCATATGGAAGCCTTGTGTTAAACTCTTTTTAGCAAAGAGAGATGTATGTTGTGCTATTGATTATTGTACCTTACATTGTAAGTAAAAGTATAATAAATATAATAAAGCATGATAGCCATTTGCTCTTTTCAAAAAAAAAAAAAAGTATTATTAATACTTAATTAAAAAAATTAAACATTACATATTTTATATATAAATTTATATATAAATTATAAAATTAAAATTTTATTATAAAATTGAATATAAAAAATAAATAAGTTATAAAAAAATTATAAAATACTATTATATTTAATAAATATTATTAAAATTAAATTATTTTTTATTATAAAAAAAAACTCTTTCTCAAACAAATCTGCATCTGAATAAAATTATCAAAAAAGAAAACGTAAAAATTTTTTCTTCAAAAAAAACTGTAAAGGACCCTGGAAAGTCTTCCTCATCTTCCAAGAGTCAACCCATTGAACCAACTCACACTCTACTTGATGTTCTCATTACCGATGTTAACAAATGCCTGGCCGTAATCTTTCACAAAAACAACAATACTAACATGGTATACATCACCTATTTTATTGCCAATACTCGTCTTCCAAAATTTGAAAACCCTTCTAAAGCATGGCTGACACCAGTGCGCCTTCAAGAAAATGGTTATAAAGTCCTTAAAGTAATCTCAGTTTCATTTGAAGTATACAAAAAAAGACTCAGAAACCATTACATTGAAGTCAAAATCAACATTTTAAATCCTATATCACTAGAAACAATGAACTCATTTTTTGAATACCGAAACACCTTCTGCCTAACCAATAATGACAAAGAAGGAATAATAAAGGCATTAATCAAACAGAAACTCACTTACAGGCTTCATGTTTCTTGGAACAAAATTGATATCAATATTGATGAAGCAGCCAAAACTTTCTTCTTGGAGCAAAAAACCGAAATGTCCATACCTCCTTCAAACACTCCTGTCCTAATTGGGAAAAGAATCAACAACAATAGTATGTAGCTTGATTGTGAAGATGAAACAACATATGCAAGTATCCCTGAGCTCAATGTCAATCAGTTTAGCCCTTATGCAGCATCCCCTAAACACAGTGATGATCAATTCAATATTAGCGCAACACTAAATAAAAATCTCACAGTAAAACACATCGTTCAAGATCATAGTATGTCCAGCTATCATCAACCACAGGAACCAGGACAACTAGTCACAACAAACATGAAAATCGATGAATACTCCTCTCTAATCCAATTAGTGGAAACCCTTGAATTTCTTTCCATCTCCTGGGCTGATGAAACCAACAAAGTGCTAGAAGCTTCTCAAAACATCAATAATACCAGCTCTCCTGATATCAGAAGTATTAACCAACTCAATAAACAAGAAAAAATCCTAGAACTATGTGAGGAAATCAATAATTGTGACAAAGATGCCAGATCAATTGTCAGCCTCTTCCTTAAAATCAAAAATAAATCACCAGGCACCCCAAGAACTTCTCTTAAAGACATATTCTCCAAAATTAAGCATAGAGATCACGACTTCTTTAGAATATTCACAAAAGATGAACTAATCAAGAGCCAATATCAGAAAGAATACAAAAAGCTTGAAAAACAGTTCCACACCAACTACTGTCAGGCCAACAATTTGGGATATATTACCCAAACTAACAGAAACAAGATCAAAAAAATTATTAACAAAGCACTTCTTGTTGCTTATTTCAGATCAACTGACCTCGCACTTCTCAAATATTGGCAAGTAGCCCAGTTACTAAAATACATATTTAATTTCTTTCTTGACCCTCTCTCCAGAAAATTGACTATCAGGAACTCTACAAAATATACAAAGAGCACATCCAAAGAGACCTACCAGTATTACTAGATGACCCCAAGGACATTCCAATCTCAATCAAAATCAGAATCCCCAAGAGCATTCTGATTATCTCAAGAAATGATACAAGTGAGATCACAAGCAGCCTTAGGGCTTTTTATAACTTCGACACCCTACCTATCCCATATTTCGTCAAAAGACCTGACTTACCTGACAAACCTGAAGATCTCTTATCAGCATTTGCCAATTGGTTTCTCCTGATGGAGAGATATAAACTTGCAGATTTCAAATTCCGTGTTGACAAACTTAGAGAACATTACTATGTTCCTAACAAATTACCAGAGTCTTATTTTAACCTTCTTTCACCAAAGCTACATCTCCCCTCTTCATATAAAGATTTGCTATTCAATCTAGCCAAATACTTTTCAGTAGTTAATATAAGAAAGGAGTTCAGCTTTTAAGAGAAAATAACTATACAGTCAAATATCTTTCCTTAGACTATATCATAATAAAGTGGCCACTTCCTCCTTTATACTAGTACAATGAAAATAACTTTATTCTTCTTCCAGCTATCACACAAGAGGAGACAGACAATTTCATTGAAGACCTAAAGAATAAATTCTATATAAAACTTCTCCTAGGCCCAGAATAAATCAAGGACAATCTCAGCCAATCAAATACCAGACGACATCGCAGTAGTCGAAACAGAACTTGACATCACTAAAGAATAACTGAATAGAGACTCTCCAGAATTTAAATAAACAATCACAAAAATTAAAATAAATACTTTGGAGAGATCTCCAGAGACTGGATTACACCTTTCCTACCTGACCTGCCAAACATCACAAAAGCTAACAAAGTTTTGAAAAATAACAACATCAACTTATCCCTTCCACTTACTGATGATCCACATTTAAACAATAATATTAAAACTCTTGACAACCATTTCCACCTTGAAAAACTTCCACCTGAATATATAACTGAACCTGAGTCACTCAACTGGTACTGGCTCTCCTCCCTAACTTAATTTAATGACAGATACAACTCAGATCAACTCTCAATACTCCCTAAACAACACATACACTTCCCTTAAAAACCTTATTAATATTACCACCCTTAACGTCAGAGGCCTTACACAAAGAGGAAAGCTCAATAAACTCACCAGAGCAATGAAAAGCAAACGAAGCATCTTATGCGCCATAGAAACAAAAGCCTCAATATTCAATCCTTTACCAAAAACATCAAATAGCAACACAATTATTTCAAGTTATCCAAGCATTTCAATAACCAATAGTGTATGTATCATTACAACCAGAGCAATAGTCACATATATATTCAAAATCTTTTCAACAAACGAGTACTGGTGCGCAGTACATCTCAAGTTCAAGCCCAAAGTTGATATTATGATAGTATCCTGTTACTTACCACATGAGAGAACAGCAAGAAAGATGGAAGTATCATTACTAAGAAACTTTATTTAATAGCATCACAAAAAACATATTATAATTACAAAGAATTTCAACTTCTATTCTAAATCAGCCTCCTCAATAATGCACATTCTCCCTCTTTCAAAAGAAATATATACAAGTACCTTATCAACTTTGTAGACATCACAAAGGCCATGAACAAAGAACACTTCTACACACACATAACATCCACCAGTGCTTTAAGAATCAACCAAATCTGGATTACCAGAAATCTTGCCAGAAAAATTCTCTGCTACAAGGTCTCAGAACAACAGGCCATACTACCAGACCATAAACAAATAGATGTAGTACTAGACTGGTTTGAATACAAGCCAAGCAAAATATCATTTTCAACAAAAACCTACCAGTTTCATAAAGTGAGCAAAGAACAAATACAAGCAATGCAAGAAGAAGTAGAAATTCACTGTACTGCTATGACCAATCTATCCTGGGAATCACTAAATACAATTATTAAAAATGCTATGAATAACAATATACCAACAAGAAGCCAAACTATTGCAACAAAGAAGTTGAATCCATTAAAACACTACAAGAATACGATCAAATCTATCAAAAAAGCTATCAATTCAGTAATGACAAATAGAAAGTTCAACAAACTTCATCCGGTTGCAGCCAGTGCTCACAAAGTCTTATTTAACAAACCATCATTTCTCGTTTCCCTCAGGAAAACCTTTAAAATTCTTTTAAAAGAAAAAGTCATAAGGCCAATGAAATAATCCTAGATGAAATTCAAAAGAATGTCCAAGAAAACTACATCAGATTCTGGTTCAAGTCCAAAAATACACTCAAGAAGACCCTTGGAAACCTCAAGCCAGCACTAGACCTCTCAATTCTCTCTGATGAAGGTCAACTTCAAGATGACCCAGACGAACTCGTAGAAATTATCACTAATCACTTTAAAACTATCCTAGCAGCAAGTCAGTTTGCCTTAAATAATAAAGGGTAACAAGAGTACCTGCCTAAAAAAGACCTCTTGGATAAAGCATTTGAAAGTATTTACAAAGAAATCATAGCAGAAGAGATCAATCAAGCACTTATAGAACTTCCTAACCAGAAAGCTCCAGGACTAGGGCTTCTAATAATACCACTTTAATACCACTTCGATACCAGTTTGATACTTAAATTTACTATAAAAACATATGAATAGGTCACAACCCATATATTAAATTTACTATAGATTGGTACCATTTTGATACCAGTTTGATACCAGTTCAGTACTTTTTCAGAGCCCTACCCAGTACTAACACATATTCCATATGAAGCTTGAATCAATATTGGACCAATCACAAAACAAAAACTCAAAAATCTCTTCAACAAAACATTATTAAATAATCAAATTCTAAAGTTTTGAAAACAGTCCGCAATTACTTTATTACCCAAAAAGATCATCTGGTTATATGAACTGGCTGACACATGTCCCATTTCTCTTCTAGAAACAAGTAGAAAAATATTCACAAAGATATTAAATAACAGGCTATTGACTATTATCTCAAAGCACAACATTCTATCAGGATACAATTTTGCCAAGTTGAAAAACCAAAGCACAATAGAACCAATTTCAATTGCCCTCTCAAAAATCGAGACAGCAAACAACTTCAATAAAGAAATTTGGGTGGCATTATTTGATATATCTAAAGCATTTGACTTAGTAAACCTTTTCAGTTTGGAATTAGCAATAAAAAGAATAAAAATTTCAAATCAAACCATCCAATTAATCCTCAACCTACTTAGAAAAAGAAAACTCAAAATCATCACATATTATAAACTTACAGATCTACTCGAAGTTAATAAGGAAATCAATCAAGAAGAAACCCTTGTGCCACTGTTATGGACTATCTTCTATGACCCAATGGTTTGCACAGTCATCAAAAATCCTATCAACAAATCAATTATCCTAGCATATATGAATGACGTTGCAATTATCAGCAAAAATATATGTACCTTACAAAGTGCCACTAATACCTTTTGTTCCTTCTTAACTCTGAACTCAATCAAATGTAACAAAAGTAAAACAGAACTTATTACGAATCTGAAATCCAGAAATGACCAAAGAAATCAAGCTTTTATAGTTGAAAACACACCAGTTTTACCCAAACCATATAATGAGTCTATTAGATATCTTGGAATTTACTTATCTGAAAAATTCTCATCTATTGCAACAAAAAACTATATTAAAGAGAAGGTCTCAAACTTTTCTAAAGCGATTGCTAATCAAAAAAGATAAAATGATCTAATCACAAGATAAGCCTCCCATTGAATAATACCAGCACAAATTGAGTATGCTACCCAGATATCAATTCTCAACGATAATAATACAAAAGCTCTTTAGACAAAACTCAATATAGCCATCAAAAGTAAACTTGGTATGGAAAAAACAATCTCGAATAAAGTTCTGCATTTACAAGCTGGCTTAAACATTATAAAACTTTAGAATAAAATTCACATAACAGCAGTCAAACTCCTAACCATAAAACTTGCCAATAGAAAAACTCGCAACTCCTTCACCGAAGAAATCAGATCCTTGCAAACATCACATGCCATTTGGACATGCCCTATTTGCAATCCATATTACTTCAAGAATTATTGGCTGACACTTACTACACAAATAGCAAGAAAATATCAAATCAATATCTGCCCCTACTCATGTCCATTTGAGAATCCTGACTACAACTATTCAATAGGATTAGTAACAAGAATCACCAAAGCAAATGCCCTCTCTTTATACTACACGAACATTAGAACTATCAAAGATGTTCACATATACAACAGCCATAACAAATTGTCATGAAATGAATTATATATACATAGAGGACACGTACTGCCTGGACTAATACCAAACTGGTTCAAGAACATTTCACCAACAAATCACGAGATCCTAGGCAGCTCACTTCCAGTACCCAATCAAAAACTCCTCTTCCGAGCCTTTCTCAACAATGGAGTAGTTGATTTAATTAAGGTCAAGGTAAACACAAGTTGGCAGCAGACAGTTAAAGGACAACACTATCAAATTCTACCCAATAAAAGAATTATACAGTGCACATGTAATCTCCAACCATGCATCATAGAAAAGAGTATTACAGATACCAAATCAACATGGACAACAACATATAATAGCAACCCATTTCTCTTAAACAATGTTAATGAACTCTTATTCCAACTCTCTTTAACACCACCTTGTCTATCTGTCATTCTTATAACAAACAGCTCTCTCAATTGCTCACTGCCCCCTATAACAATCATTATCTTTTTTCTCAAAGGAAAAATTATCATTCAAAAACCTAGCGCAAATATATTTTACAACCTAAATACCAATCCTTGGTTATGTTTTTGACCCATTCTATTAAAATATATACTATCAACTCCATAATCCAATATCAACTTCAAATCAAACCAAACTTAAATCTACCTGAATACACTAACCACCAGGTCAAAATTCCATACAGTAGATATATTAGACTTATTAATATTGAAACCAAAAACAGAAACATAATATTAGAGTGGATTATCAAAAAGAAACTTAAAAGCCAACCTTCGCTTAATATCCAAAGTGGCACAACAGTCCTACAAATATTTCCAGAAATATATGATACCTCACCATTAATTAACAACAACTATGCTACTAGCATTACACAGTGGATCAAGTTTGTTAATTTCTACATCAACTTCTTCAACATATTATTAAGCTAATCAGCAGTTTATAAGTCCTCCTCAATGACAGCACTAGAACTGATCTGCAAAGCTAACAAAAAACTTAAAAAAAATAACCAATTGAAATATAGAAGTCTCACAGCTTTCAGAACCAAATTGATAGCTAATCAACTTTCTACAAGAGCCAAACTTCACAGAAAGTACCCTAACATATATGATAGCAACCTCTACCCATGGTGCGAAATATTTTCAGAAGATCAATCACATATTTTCTTATGTGTTTATGCTCTATCTATCATCAGAAAAAAGAAAGACAAACTTATGGACCTAATAAACAAGAATACTGCCTGGCAATAATAAACCATTTCTATCAACTATTATAACAATAACAACACCTGATATAGTTAATCTCGCACTTGGAAATCTTCAACCTCCTCTGGACAAAATACTAAATAATAAGGCTGCAATCTCAAACAAAGTACTCAAAATTCTATATAAAGTATAAAAAGAGCGTTCAGCAACAGCCACCACATCACCAACATCAAGAATAAAATGAAAAAAAACTACAGCCATGAAAACTGATCACAATATCAAAAACGATAGTTCTATATTTCATAAAATACTTAATACTCTAACATCAAATAATAACTTAACAGATAAAAATATATTTACATCCACAATTGTATCATCGTTTTGAATAGGCATTAGCCATTCAACACTACTAGCATAGACCCACCTACTTGGTGCAAGTCAAGTGCTAACAGGAAAAGTTGCAATAGACTAGATTTAAATTACATTTTTTGTAAAGATCTTTAATGTAATAGCTATAAACTCTCATTTAATAAAAGTCTCACATTTAATGCTTATTTGTGATTTAAAAAAAATTTTTTTTATTTTTTATTATATAAAATTTTTTAAAAACTTTATATCTAGACCTATGGATCTATAGTACAGTGATAATGCTCCATAGGTTACCAGGAAAAGGTCTAGAGTTTCCAAACAACTATAACAAATCTGAATGGCAACATACTTTTAGATGTTATTCTTATGAAGAGAACAAGACATTATGTGTCAATAATCTATCTAAATCAAAAAAAGATATTATTATTACAGAACTTTTCAAAATCCTAACAATTTCTCCTTTTAATAACTATTTCTCCAAGTGGCTTATTTCCACTACAAATTTTACTAAATCAGATTTTCCAACTCTCTCAGTTTTCCAAATAGAATTTGTAATGTTAAAGGAAAACAACAGTTTTCATGTACAAGTTTTGACTCTTAAAGAGAAACCCATCTAGCTACTGGACAAATTTCTAGACTTTCACAATTTACTTCAAAAAGTCTTTATAGAAAACAGTCAACTAAAAAACCTAGTTCTTCAAAAGATCATGGTGAAAGAATGAAATTACTCCAAATATATTTCTTGAAATATAATTCAAGTTAACAAAACTCCATCCAAAAAAGCCTAAAACATTTTTTCTTACAAGAACATACCAACTGAAAAGCATTATTTACTCAGTTGCAACTAGTATATTCTTTCTTGGTAAAGCTTCAAAGATGTCAAACTCCTATATAGAATCATAAAACAACTCTTTAATCATCAATTAAATCACATAAACAAATATCATGATTGCCCAATTACAATCTAGTTGACATTAAACCAACATCCAATCAAATTTCCCAGTAACACCCACTAATTACAAACAGCTTCCTATCAAAGAGTTGTACAAAAATGACCTATCCATGTTTATAGACTTAAACTTTCCTATTCCAGAAGACATAAATATAAGAAACACTATAGGCTTATATATATATCAAGAAAAAGAAAACAATCACAACAACCATTTACTAGATACTTCTGTCATGTTACAATTAACAACTATTCCTAATCAGAACAAACCAAGCCTCATATTTTCATAGTCTTCCTCACCTATTTTCAAAAATGCCCAACCTCTCAAACAACAATAGAAACAAGAGCATTCAGCAGAAAAAAGCACCTATAAAGGGAAACTGGATACAGTATACAAGAGACTCTAGGCATATAAAGAAGACCTTGTCTTAAAATACTCAGAAATAGAGAACTTTAATATAATCATCAATACTGACAATAATAAAGATAATCTGAACATTCCTGACAATCTTATCAATGAACACCATTGAATTGTTCAGTGGGCATCCAAACTCACAACAATTAGAAACAATCCAAAGGAACTTATCAAACTTCTATTAGACATCAATTAACAATCCAAAGATGAAGTCAGACAAAAACCTCATCTAGCTATCTTTATTAAAATAGAGGCTAGGAACAGAGACTTCTTTAACTTCAGTAAAATATTCAAACTCAAAAAGAATTATCAAAAAGATTACAAAAAACTAGAAGGCCAATTTCAAAAAATTTATAGAAACAAATACAAAGTCACTGAGCTTAACAGAGAAGTCAGATCTAAGATCAAATTGCTACTAAGCATCAGTTTGTTAATTCCCTATTTAAGATATATTAATATCTTTGATCTTAGCCCATATCTACTAGTACAAATCATAGAATATAGGTGCAACTACCTTTGCCAACCTAGAGGAGATAACAAGCTAGACTATTATAAATTTTTTCAAGAAAGCAAAAAAATATTCCAGAATAATCTCACTGAACTTTTCATTTCTCCAGACCTAATTCCTTCTCAAATAAAAGCCAAAATTCCTTACAGAATCCCTATCCTTGACAGAAGCACTATAGCAAGCATTATGGGATCCCTTCACTTTCTTTACAAATTTACTTTCCTTTCTGATTCCTACTTCATTACACTTCCAGATCTTTCCAATCACTCTCAAAATTACTTCAAAAAAGCATTATATCTCTTTCCAATTAGAAATAGAAAAGATCTTAAAAACTTGAGAAACATGATTAGAGAACTCAAGAACTTCTTTATTGTCCTCTCCAAAATTCTAGCAACTTATTTCAACCGTCCACCTCCAAAAATTACACTCCCTTCATTCAGTGCTGGTAAAGTCAGCATACAAGATTTTATCAAAATACTTCAATACAATTTTAGTCAATTGCAGTGGCCTCAACCTGACAGTATTAGAAGAGAGGAAAAGAATTACCTTAATAGGAAACCTCATCTTCAAACTTTTTATTCTCTCTATTAGGAAGTATATGACACAAGATATCCAGTCCATTCAAACAAAAGAAGCTATTTGATTCTGTTCTATTTGCGATCCAGGAAAATTCAATCAGGAAAACTAGATTCTCTATGCTACAAAATTAATTAAGAATCTCAAAATTCAAATTTGTCCAGCAGAATATCTATTCCATCTTGACAACGTGGAAAACTCAATCAGTTTTTTATTCATCAATATGCAGTTCCAACTTTGAAAAACAGCAATTAGTACAACTAATACCTTTAATATAAAGTTTATTAATTAATTACTGAAGTACAATAACATCACTAAACTTTTTTGATCACAACTCGCTACACATACAGGAATAGTTTACTTAGGTCCAGAGCCCAATTGGTTCAAAACATTTGTAAACACTAAAAACCTGTTTGGAACTCATGGTCCAATATCAAATTCTAAAACAATATTCTGGTTCCTACACAATATCAATGCAGTTATTAAAACTCACAAAAGATATACCTTTATAGATAAAAAAACATTACTCAAAGAAAAGCATTTTATTATAAACTTTAACAATAATCTCACTAGATGTTCAAGCTGTTCAATTGATATACTTTCCCATAGTTTTTGTTAGATATCATTCACAAGCACATTTGCTTCCACATTATAGGTCTCTTTTAATCCTTTCAACAGATTCAAATACTGTCTACTTAATATAATCAGTTGTTAACTCACTACCAAATAACAAATACATTCTTCAAGAAATTAACATTTCTGCCAATTATCCTTCCCAATTACTACTACAAGACTTTGGCTTGCAACAACATTATCATATTTAATCTTACAAAAATAATCTATTTATAAATGAGACTGAAGTAAAGCCACACAACTTCTGCCTATCACTAGGCAATATTTTACTGACAATCTTTGACATCATCTAGAGAATTTTGTCTCACTCCACTATCAAAATTAGAAACAAAAAAATTCTTCAACCAGTACTTGAATACTTAAAGAGAATGGTTAAGATCAACTTTTTCTTATTATCTTAGAAAATAAACTAGTACATACAACAAAAATCTATATAAATTGTATATACTAAACTTAAATATAGACCAATATTAACCAGAACTATCTAGTGAAACAATCCTTTGCTACACTTTCCAGAAAATCACCTAATTAACAACACTTGCCTAGATAGTAGTATCAGATGGTGCAAAAAAAATTTCAATATTATCAGAAACTATATGGTATATGAAAGCTTCTCAATTGTCCAAACATTTGGATGAACACATACTCCACATGGTCTAAAAGTCATCAATTAGTTTTAAAAAAATATTAAAAAACTTCATAATAACAAATACAATACCCTAGTAGTCTTCAAAATCAAACTGCTTTTAGGAACTCTTTTAACTTGTCTTATACTTCACCAATTATATCTTAATTAATACCCAGATACTCTCTGTTCATAATGTGAGTTTTGTATAGAAGACATTCAACATGTTTTTAAGTGCTTGGAAGCATCACAAGCAGCTGAGCAAATTATTTAAACCATTAATTAAACTCTTCATCTAGACAATAATTATAAACCAATTTCACATATATGGCAAGTCATTGAATTGTTATATAAAGTTACAGACAAATCTTCTCAATCTTAATCTCTACTAACTAGATTAAGGCAACAACAAGATTTTTAACTTTACTATATGATTTAATTTGAAAACTACGTTGTTTCACAGCTAATACTTTACTTCTTACTGTAATTAAGTGAAATTATGCCAAGTTGTAATTCAATTAATTTTATTAATTCAAAAACTAAAAACATCTCATAGGCTAAAGATATCTTCAATAATTTATAAAATAATACCATTATTGATCTATTCTCTACTATTGTTAATTTATTTATCCAATCTAAATATAATTATTTTAAATGTATTTATAGTTTAACAACTTTATCTACTAATTCTAATTCTATTCCTATTTCCCTTAATATTGAGTAGGTATTTATAGCTTCTTAGTACCATTTAGCAAAATATATTGTTTTAAATTTTTTTTTCAATATTAATCAAATAATTATTATATGCAAACTAACATTTAACTTATTATACCAATATATGAGGGATGTTATTTTTTTTACTATATATACCCTGTTATATACAAATCAAATAAAGAAATGATATTTGCCTATTAAAAAAAAAAGTATATAAAAGTTAAAATAATAATAATAATAATAATAATAATAAATTTAATTAAATATAAAATATTTTAAATAATTTTTAAACTTATATATTTAATTATAATTATATAAACTTTTGTTAAGATTAGAAATAAACTTATTATTATATTACTATATATTATTATTAAAACTTTTAATAATATCATTTTGATATTTAAATTTACTATAAATTTATATAAATATGCTACAATTTATATGTATTAAATTTATTATAAATTAATACTATTTTAATATTATTTTAATATCATTCAATATTTTTTTGAAATCTAACTATTATTAATAAAGAAATATTTAATTAATTGAATTAATAAATTTATATATAATAAAAAAAAACAAAATTTTAATAAAAAAAAATTAAAATGTAAATTAAGAGTTTGTTTGAAATATAATAGAATTTTCTAAGTTTATTAATATAATATTTTAAATTAACAAGCTTATATATTTTTTTGACAAAGTATAAAATAAGTAATATATAGTAATATTCAAAATTTTTTGAAAATTTTTTTTTAAAAAATTAAAAACTATATTGTTATTTAATAAATATTAATTTAAAAAATATAAAAAAAAAATAAAATATAAATCTTTTAATATTAATAAACAATTTTATTCAAAGTATTTTTATACTAATCAATAATATTATTTTAAATATTGTGTGTTTTTTTTTAAAGTTATATTTCAAAAAATACATTATTCTTTTAATATTATTTATTATGAAAAAACATATAAAAACATATATAAAAATTAGGATTTTATGAATATTAAGTATTAAATTAATATATAACATAAGATTTTTAATTAAAAATGATTGTTTTAAAAAAAAAATAATAATATAATCTATAAACTAGTTATAGGTAAAAATAATTTTATGATATTTGTATATTTCTATTTAAACCTTCATTTAATTTAAATCAGTATTTATGGAATTAATTATACATGTTGCTGAAATTCATAGATCCTTGAGACAATTGATGCAATTATTTGATGCAATTAATTGAGTCACTATTAAAACATATAAATAATTGAGTCATGACACAATTA
>CAJVPV010001773.1:0-14712 GCA_910591835.1 Acaulospora morrowiae | reverse complement strand
TATATTTTTTTTTGCCAAATTATTGTGTTTTTTTTAAGTGCCGAGTGGCATAAATTGGACCAAACAACAAAACTTCGATATAAACTTTTATTAATAAATTTGGATTTAATCGGCTGTAATTTGGCAGCCGAATAACCCAATTTGGACTAGTGTGATTCTACCAACAATTAAATATCTAGTAACAAATACCTACATAAATGAAAGCACAATAACAAAATGGCAAAGATCAGTAAATAAAGTGTATAAGCAAAAGAACAGCCTAGCAAGCAGTTTTCCAAGTAGTATTCTAAGAAGTCAAATGCTAAGTGATATTAAGGGTATCAAAAAAAGAATAGTATTAACAAGACTAAATGAGCTAGAAATAATTATAGAGGACAAGGGAATACTGGGCAACATAGAAAAAATAAGACATTCACAGCTTCAAAAGAAAACATGATCAATAAAAAAGTTACACAAAACAGACAAGAATTAAAAAAGAAAAAAAGTGATGTATATTGACAGACATGATATACAAGTGCCAAAGTTAAAGTTTTACTATAAAAACCAAAAGATAGGATAATATAATAGAAAAAAAAGGGAGAAAGCTTACAATAGAAGAGTTTTTAGATAAACGAATTTACAAAAAGCAAAAAAATAATATAAGAAAATAGATATGAAACAATTAATCAAAGACAGCAGTCTAGAATTGATGAAATAAAAAAGAATCAACCCAGAATATAATAATAAAAGAAGAAAGCCCAGATAGTACAGTACAATGGAAAAAAGCTAAAATAAGATCCAAGAGAAAATAGGAAAAAAGGAAAACAGGAAAACCAATAAAAACATATAGCAATGTCCAAGAAAAATAAAAAACAAAATATGAAAAGAATACAATGGATTGCATTTGGAAATAGTAAACAAGTAATTGTAGAAAAAAAGAAAAAAAAAGTCAATGAAGAGAAAGCAAGGATCCTATATTATAAATAGCAAAGAGTACATCAGGAACTAAGAAAGTGTAAAAGCTGTACACTAAACAAATATAGCAAAAAAGAAATTTGCCAGTTTGAAAAGAAAATAGCAGAAACATGATATCTAGCAATCAAGAAAGTCAAGATAGAAGAAAAGGGGAAAATACAGTACATTAGAATAAGAACACAAGAATTCAAAAAAGAGTTACAAACAAGAGAAACCAAAGAAAACAGAAAGAAAAGGAAAAGGGTGGAAGAGAAGAATGACAAAAAAATATATATAGATGTAGCATAGAACAAAAAAGAGAAGAAGAGCATAGGAGTATAGAAATATTTTGAAAGTGGGAAAGAAATGGAATAAGGTACATAAAAGAATATAACATAAAGTGTAACACAAGCAGAGCTGAAAACAATAATCTTGAACATCTGACAAATCAATACAGAAAAAGAGATAAGAATAATTACAGATTTAAAAGTAATAGAACAATATATAAAAGAAAATGGAAAGACAAAAAAAGAGTTACAAAGACAAAACATGAAAGAAGCAGTACTGGTCAAACTAGGTGCAACAATAAGAGAAAAAGAAAAGATCAAATGAATAGCAGAATGGATAGACAAAGAAAATCAAGAACAAATCTTTAAAAAAGTAAACAAAGAAACAAAAAAGCAACTAAAAGAATTGAAGGTTACAAAAGAAAAAGCAAAGACTAATAAAAATAAAAACATAATATGACATGAAGGAACACAAAACAAAGGCTGAAAGAAGATATAAAAAATTAGCAATAAATACAAAGTATCTTAATTAAACAGCAAATTGATTGGGAAGCAACATGGGAAAGATACAAGAAAATAATACAGAATAGTATGGAAAAAGGAAGTAGTATCAGATGATTAGAAAAGAAATTTAACAGTAAATTGCTGATACTGGAAAAGAAAAAGACAAAGGATCACAAAGGATATGAGAAATATAATAAATGTATAAGATGTGAAAAAAAAAAGAAGATCAAATACATATATGGAAGTGCAGACTAGTGAAATAACAAATAAAAAGACTGAAGTAGAGTATTATAGAAATAATAGAATATCACATCAATGAAAAGCTAACAACAGAAGAAAAAAATAAAAGTCAGAATGAAATTCAACAAGTGATGAAGGAAGAAAATATAAAGATTAGCTGGGCATGGATAATACAAGAAATGGTACCAAAGCAATAGATGAGAATTCTAAAAGAAATAAATAAACAACAAGCAGAGAAGATGATAAAGAAAATAAACAAAACAATAGAGCAAGAGGGGAGAAGAATTTGGAAAAAAAAGAACCTAGTAATAAAAGAGTAAAAAAAGACAAACAGAATAGAAAAGAAAAGAAAATAGATAAAGAAAATAAATACAAAAAGAATAAAGGAAATAAGAAAAATATGTAATAAAGTACAGAAGGTAACATATACAAAAGTAAAAGAAGAAAATTATAAACACATAACAAAATGGTTAAATAGCAAACAGAAAGAAGAAAATAGAATCGAACGAATAGAGCTAAGGTAAGCTTGATTAGCAAGCAAGGTGGCAGGCTACACCTGAATGGTCTATAGCACCTGTAGGTGGATTATAGTTAATATAAAATAATGTAGTTTAAAAACTTTATGTATGTAATTCACATATAAAAATTTTTCTTATCTATATTAATAAACTAGAGTAAAGTCTTACTTTAGCCAGGAAAAAAAAATTTGTGTCATATTAAAATAATTGTGGTACAATTGCAGTATTGCATCACAATTGTATAAATTATATCAACTATAAAAAAAATTTGATTGACTTAATTACTAAATTTTTTATTTTTAATTGCATCTGACTCAATTCAATAATTTCTATCACATGTATAATTCAAACCTAAATACCAATATAAACTTTTCAAACTTAAATATCAATTCAAAACTATATCTAAAGTTGAAGCTAAATATATAATTTCAGATTTAGAAAATACAGTCAAACCTGGATATAACGAAGCCTTTGGGCTAATTAGTAAAAATTGAAAAAAATTGTTTGAAAATTCAGTATAAAGAATTTTTAAAAATCTATATAATAAAATTCTCTTTTTATAATGAATTTTGAGTAAATTCAAAATTCAAAAATTCGTTATAACCAGCATTTTATTATAGCTTCGTTATAAACAGGTTCGTTATATCCAGGTTTGACTGTATATTGAATATATTAAAAAGCCAAAGAATTTAATTCAAAAAAAAAATAAAGGTGTTAAAAAGAGTAAAGTAATAAAAATAATCAAACCTCTAGAAATTGTTTTTAAAATTAAAAAGAAACAAAAACTGAAATAAAGGTTTTAGTAAAAACTATTTCTAAAGAACTTTAACTAAGGATAAATGAAGTTTTTTTAAATAATACAAATAAAAAAATATTAAACAAGTTAATATCTGAATTATTAAAATTAATGGCTTCACATTTTAATTCATTATAAAAGCAGCTGCACAATTAGTTAGATGTTTATATTATTATCAAAGAGGAGGATATTGAAAGATACAAACAAAAAAAACTAGATGTAGACAATTGTTACTTACATACAAATAGCTAATTAAATAAAATAAAATCAATTGATATTTATATTATATTACTTATATTAATTTTTACTGAATAATAAAAAAAAATATATGAAGAATCAAAAGTATATTGTCACTTATTAATAAAGAATCCAAGAGTATTGCAAAATATCAAAAGGAATTGATTGATATAGTTAAAGAATCAAAAGTTTATTTGGTTAAAAAAAGTGAAACCGATTCAGAAAATAATAATAAAAGAAGAATAAACATATATGATTATAGTTGATATTTTAATGAAATATTTTTTAATAAAGGATTTTATATCAAATAATTAATTCATTACTAATTATTTTATAATTGAAAGATTTATTAGTAATTTAGATGAATATTTAAAGTTAATTTAATTATTTTAACTGATTTATAAGTAAAACTATAGTGAATCTTATTGTTACAATATAACCTTGCTAAAAAACTTGCTAAGTTGTACTTGTAAATTGAAAAATAAAGAACAAGAAATAAAACAAAGTAAAAAAAATAAACAATCGGTAAAAAAATATAAAAGACAAAGGATCTTTGATTATGAGAAATTACTTATATATTTAGAAAAAGAGAAGTATTAAACTGAAAAAAGTATATAAATAGATAAAATTCAAGAGACAATATTAAAAAAAAAAATTAAAGAAAAATTATGAGAAGTATAAGAAGTGCAAGAAGTATAAAAATTACAAAAAAGTATCTCAAAGCAAAAGAGATTTAATATTATAAAATCTTCAAAAGTTATAAGAGCCATAGTAAAATTATCAAAAAAAAAAGATAATTATAAGCAAAAAGATTAATAAATAAAAAATTAAAGAATAATAAGCAAACAATTATCAAATAATTAATTAGTAAATAATTAGTAAAAGATAAATAAATAATTAATAAATAATTAGTAAATAATTATTTCAAATTTTAAACAGTCCTTTGTATAGTCCACACCTAGGTATGAACCCACCTTCGAGGTGTAAGTTGATATCTGGATTAGAATAAGGGCAGGGTTGTCAGTTAATTAGTGATAGCTTAGACTGTTAATGTAATGGTAACTTGTAAATCATGTGATTTATGAAATAAAAGCCATGCATGTATTGCACCTTAGCCTTTAAAATAATAATAATAATAATTATTATTATTTCAAATTTTATATTTTTTATGTTTTAATAAATTTATCAAGTATTAATTAAATTTTATTAAATATTATTATAAATACAATTTTTTTATTGAAAATGTATAATTTGATTTTACCAAAGTATATAATACTAAATAATTTTGTTAACTTTATAGTTAAATAATAAAAATTTATTTCAAAAAATGCTATAATTTTTATTATAGAATGTTGTAACTTTATTGCCAAATATTTTTTACATAAAAATATTTTTTTGCTAAATTTTTTTTTGTCAAATGATTTTATTGTCAAATAATTTTATTGTTTATTATCAAATAATTATTTTTTGCTAAATATTATATTTTTTTTGTTAAATTATTTTGTATTTTTTAAGTACCAAATGGCATAAATTGGACCAAATAACAAAACTTTGATATAAACTTCTATTGATAAATTCGAATTTAATTGGATGTAATTTGTTAGCCAAATAATCTAATTTGGACTAGTGTTATTATATTTTTAAAAAAATTATATTTGAATAAAAAGATAAAACCATTTATATAATTAAACCTAATTATAATTATATAGAATTATAAAAAAAATAAGATAATAATTATTTAAAATGTGTGAATTTTGTATGTTATTAATAAATAAATTTAAAAAATATAATTTTTAAATATAATATAATTATAAAATAACAGAAATATTAAATATTGCCTTTTGATTTATTAAAAAGTCTTTGATAAAACATTCTATTCTTTGATTTTTGTAATAAAAAATTTGTTTTTTTCATTTTATTATATTAAATTTTATTTGTAATTTTTTAAAAAACTTTTTTTTCTAGGATGGATAGGGGGAATTAACATTAGCAATAGCTAATAGACCATTCATGTATAGGTAATTGTGATCATAACTAAAATATCAATAAAATCCATGTGTATATCACAACTTAACCTTAAAAAAAAAAAAAGGCTTTTTTTTCTTGTAAATTGTGATTATTTTTTTATAAAGATATCAAATAAATAAAGTCAGATTAATACAATATAATATATAATATAATAAATCACAAGTATTGACTGATAATTAAGATATATATAATAAGAACAAATATAAAATAATGATATAACATGATTCATTAAAAAAATGATCATAGGTGTAGCTTTTTTAAAAATGCATATACAGTATGTTTATTAAATATTATTTTAAATAATTAGTAAGTTTTAAAATGTATCAATTTCGCATTTAATATTGGTCATTGCAAGAGACGTAACCTTAGATAATTTTAAATATAATTAAATCTTTATCTTTACTAAGAGTCAAACAAAAAAGTATAGAGTAATTATTAATACAGTAATTATTAGTATTCTCTTCTTATAAAGCTATGCATTATTAAATTTAAATTAGTGATTATGCTCTAAATCATTAATCAACCTTTATTTCACCATAATGTTAACTAATGATGACAATGATAAAATAACCATCCCACACAAATCTAAAAAGTAATACACGATGTGGGAAAAGCAGAGTGAATCTCAAAGTGTATGTGTATCTAATATGGTGGATGGACGCAATTTACGGATTTCCTCTTGAAATTCTTTGAGGCACTCGATCAAAATTTCCGCCCTGCCGGGATATTTTCCTTCATCCAGATTAAGGTAAGTGTTATTCGATTCTGACATCCTCTTTAGTAAATTTTCCATGCTTTTTAAATTCTTATGTGTATCATCATAACGGGAGATGGTATTTTTGTAATGATTGCTTAGTAAGTATGCCGCCGCACCACCAACACCAGCGCAGCCGGCACAGCTGAACGCCCACTGGTTTAAATGAGATATTGGTAAGTTTATCATACGATAAGAGTGTGAACCAATCACCAAACTTTTTGCTTACTGTCACTAAAAGTTTCCTCATAAATAATGTGGTCAGTCCCGCAGTTAAAGAAATTGCTGCACCACTAGATATTAATTACAAAAAAAAATGGAAATTTACATTACCGAATATATACATAGTTACAATCAAGTATAAATTCATAAGAGTTCACTTACGTCAAAGCTCCTTTAACAATTTTATCCGTAATATCTTTCTTTTCTTGGAGTTTTTTGACATACTCCGCCAAATTATTTAGCTCCTGGCTACCATTTTCAACAAACGGGCATATGCGAGAAAGGACCTCGCCCATTTTTCGGAAATGTTCTGCAAGTTTAGTTTAACTTTAGATTCCAATTGAATAAAAGAAGAAAGACGTCAGTCAAATACATACCATTAAGATTATCGTATTGACCCTCACTCAAAGATATAATCGTTTCACCGAGTGCCTCTTCTAATTTCACTAGGTGATGATCTAGCCCTTCGTAATAGTCTTTAAAAAAGTCATGACCCAATCTACCACCTGTGGATTCTTCAATTGTCACAATCGTTTTACCAAGTATAGGTATGCTTTTCATGACATTTAGAATTCGAACAATAAACACAATAAATCTGTCTTTTTCCTGTTTACATTAAAAAAAAAGTTTGAATTTTAAGCAGCAAATTAATAATATTGACACCATGCAACATAGAAAATTGATCAATTACCGTTTCTGTGAAGTCCTTTGCTCTTGTAAAGATCATAAGATTAACCATTTTTATAGTGGTCGCTATATTCGTGAACGACTCCCCCCACAAAATGCTAGTTCGACCATCTTCGCTAGACGTTAAAGTAGTCCCTGGAAAGATTGATGGCAAACATTGATATTCACCACCACTTATTTGATCAATCACTCTATCCACCGTTTCAATTTGAATTGGTTGATCTTGTAAAGTTATTGATTCAGTCGCAGGACGCGGGTTCATGCATTGGATAGTAGCAGAGTCAATCGCAAACCAGTCATAAAATCCATTTTCTGAAAGGTTTCTGATCTCCGAGTAAATACTCAATCGTTGAACCAAGTTATGATGCGTCGTATTGTTGAAAACGATTCGAACCTAACAGACATAACACATAAAAAGAAAGTTTAGAATTCAATAAAACAAATTTTCTTCGGTTTCAGTGTAAACAGTAATGCAGACTGAAAGAGAAAGCTTAACTAATCGAACGCGAGGTCACAAACTTACTGTGGCAGATGTACCGTCATAATCGGACACTTCAAAGGTGAAGTCTTCACGAGCATCCTGTGGTGTCAATATGGCATTACATAAAGCTACTTCGTCGATTGGGCCCTAAAAGAATTTTAATGAAATCGACAGAAATCAGTGAGAGAGATATAAAATGTGCATTGACTTCCATGACACCACTCGGTACCTTCAGATTTCGAAGGCGAAACAAGGCATAATTCGGAGTATTTGTTGACTCATTCCCGCCATTTTGCTGAACAGCCCAAATTCTTCCACTGGATACAATTGCGAGAGGATGAATTTGCGTCATACTATTTATTTTATTTTATTTTTTTGGAAGATGGAAATTTGTACAGAGCAAAGCCTTTGACGCGGATCGGCATCGTGGGAATTTATTATATTATATTGTTTATGATTTGGAAAATGTTATCGGAGATCACGTTATTTGCTTATCTGAATTATCGGTACGCAGAACTTATATTACGTCCGATGCATATGTCATTGATCAAATAACACATTAATATTGTTGCTTCGATCAATCATGAGTTCAGTGAGGCTTTTTTGATTCGTCTAATTATAGAAAAAACTATAGAGGGGGCTATGAGTCATTAGTGAATGCGTTGTCAAAGAAGTTGCGCAAATTAATAATATTCTTTTAACACATGCATTAATCCTGAGTAGTGTAACCCGAAATGATTGTAATTGCATAATTAAAATATAAATGAAAGTCTGATTCAGAGTGGGTTGGGAGACTTTACGTAATGATCAAAAGATAATATTCTACTCAGTGTTGGTTTGAGAACCTAAAAAGGTTAAAAAATAAAGTTTTGGGCTTTTTATTTTGTTTTTCTGGTTAACCTCGGCTAAATTTCGGCTAAATTTTTTTTCGGTTAATTTTCGGCATCAGCCATCAAACGTTGTATCACCCTGACGAAACGAATTCTTGGCTTCTGGGACACGGATGTAACCTGTCATGATTTAGCCGAGTTTCGGTAAAATTTTACCGATGCCGAACAAAAAATTGTATAAATGGGGTGAATTGAGAGGTTGGCAAAAAAATTCAAATTCTCTCCCATCAAAGACTTGGAAACAAGAAACCTACTACAAAGAGTAGTCAAAAATAATATAACAACAAATAGTATGGGAACGACACAACTCAACAGCGAATTTGGCGAAACATTCGCAGAAAAGAATGCCCATCCCGAAAGTAAGGTAGAGCAAAATACCACCAACAAGCATGGAAATGAAAGTGGTTCTGAACCGGAAATTTACTTGTTGGTCTCGCATCGTGGTAGAAGACACGATCATCGTGGCGGTCGAAGGATTGGTTTGTTTGGGCCATTTGGCCCCCGTGGTCCCAAAGGTTTTGGTTTTCCTTTCCATGAAGGACCGCATAGAGGCGGCCATCATCATCATCATCACGAAAGACCTCATGATGGAGTTGAGATGAGGGGGGGTGTGCGTCGTGGTCCTCCTCACGCTCGTGGATTTAGACATGAAGAATTCGTGGAGACAAGTGAAGGCGAACGTGGTCATAGTCCTCACAGAGGCATGCGTAGATTTGGCCCTGGCCCTCATGAAAAACGCGGGCCTTCTTTAGAACGTGGTTCTGAGTTTCATCGTGAACCTAGACATCATGGTGATTCCAGTCACCGTCCTCATGGTTTTGGCCCTCGAGGTGGTCCCCGTGGTAGATTTGAAACTGAAGAACATATTCATCATCCTCGGGAACATGGACGCGGACCTCGGGGTGGTCCTCGTGATAGATTTGAAACTGAAGAACATATTCATCATCCTCGGGAACATGGACGTGGGCCTCGGGGTGGCCCTCGTGATAGATTTGAAACTGAAGAACATATTCATCATCCTCGGGAACATGGACGTGGGCCTCGAGGTGGCCATCGTGACAGAGTTGAAACTGAAGAACATGGACACAGACCTCGGGGTGGTCGTCGTGACGGATTTGAAAATGAAGAACGTATTCACCATCTTCCTCGAGAACACGGTCATGGTCCTCGCGAAAGATTCGAAGCTGAAGAAAACGTGAAACAATTACATCGCAGAAAACCGGAAGACCATGAACACAGTCCTCACAGATATGGTCACGGACATCATCGAAGATTTAATGCTGAAAGAAGCACGAAGGAATTTCATGGTAAGCATGGGCGTCATAGTAGACATCATTCTCTTGAAAATGAACATGGACGTGGAGGTGAACGTGGGCATAGTCCTCGCGGCAGGTTTGATAAGGAGTCGGAATATTTTTCTGATTCTTCCGAACGCCGTGGTCCTCGTGGACATGGATTTGGTCCCCGTGATGGTCAGAGATCTGAACATGATGAGCACGGCTCTGATGTAGAATACAAAACAAGACACCGCCGTGGTGATCACGAATTTGAACGTGTTAGGGACGGACCTGAATCGGATCATGAATCAGAAAATTCGAGAAAAAGCTTCAATCATCATGGTGGCCACAGATTTGGAAATGGCCACGATTTTCGAGGAAGACATAGATTAGGAAGGGGTGGGCCACGTTTGCATCACCATGTGCCTAGGCATAGGATGCCCCGAGGTCCCCGTTTCCCTCACCATCATCACCATCGTAAGCCGCTTACTCCCGAAGAACTTGCGGAAAAGGTTGCCCTCCTAAACTCGATGGGTTTTCCGGCTGAAAAGAATTCTCATTATGAGGAATTGTTGAAGAAATTTAATGGAAGAATTGGTCGTGTAATCGAAATTTTACTCAGGGAACGTAAGAAGGAAGAAGATGACAAGAATAAAGGGAATGACGATGAGAATGGTGGGAATGAAGAAGACGATGGGAATAAAGAAGAGGGCGATGGGAATGAAGAAGAGGGCGATGAGAATGAAGATGAGAAAACACCAGTGGAAGATTACGATATCGTTGAATAATCTCAAATTTAAAAATGCTGGGAGAAAATCTAATATATTTTAACATTTAGGATTCTTTAAACTTATTACTTATATATAAAAAAAAAAAAGGTTATAAATAAAAAAATAAAAAAAGACATGTGATCTTGAATGTTGTATCTTGATTTTATGATATTTTTTGCTATATTTTGTCAATAAATTAAATGTGAACCATTATTTTTGCTCTCTTGATGATATACAAAAAATTTCTCGCGTACAATTTAACATAAATTCCGAATCTTCGCATTAAGGACAGTGAGTGTATTGAGTGTCCAGTATTTACATGTGGAAGGGTATTCTGCCAACATTTCTGTAATCCTTTCTCTGGATGATATTTTAAGTATTCAACTTTCAAAAATATTCTGTCTTTATGTATTTACTGATACAAAAAAAAAAAAAGCTACTGTCACTAATTTGCAAATACGAACCATCAAGTAATAAATGATATTTAGATTGCGATGGTCGAAGTATGAATTTAGTTCTTTTCTTTTGCCATAACTCTTTTACCAACATAACTCGTACATCCCTCGATGAAACAATCAAAACTGGTTATCGTTATTGCTATCAGTTTAAGTAGTAATAATATTTTATTTGGCGAGAAAAAATGGACATTTAATTTATTATTAGTGATTTAAAAAATATAGTGGTATTTATATACTGTATATCACAAGTTGTACATTAATTACCCCCAAAAATAAAATAATGATTATTTTAGAATTTAATAACATCATTAATTTAATTAGCACTCGTAGGAATGCTCTGTGGGAAATTAAACAAGTTCTTCGGATCATATTTTTGTTTCACTTTTGTTAATCTTTCAAAATTTGATCCATAATATCTGTGTTGCCAATCTTGTAGATCTCGATCGATATAGTTCTGGTAGCTGAAATAACTGGTGAACCTCTTCTGAAAAGTAATGCCAAACGAAGTCAATTTATCTAAACATATCTTATCTGTGGACTCATCTCCTGTTAACGTGGTGTACAATTGAATTAGATACAATGTGTCTCGATGTACAAACGCCGTTTCATCGGGTGCAATCGAATTCGCCGCACCTCCTCCGAACAGATCAAACTCAGCGAAGGTTGAACATTCGATAGTATTAAGAAAGTTGTTGATAGATTGTACGCCAGCGGAGGATAGTCCAGGTGACTTTACAAAGAACGATTTTGCTTTGAAGCTATTTGGATGATGCGTAGGATTTATTGTACCCTGGAAACCCTGGAAACCCATTCGGACAACACTTGCAAAGAATGTTTCTTCATTAAACTGTGTGTCGGTGGGACTTGAAACTTTTATGAATTTCTTTAAAGCAGATTGAGCTGATTCACTTGATCCAAGATGGACTCCGACAATTTGAACATTATTTGGAGAGATCGACAACGAGATCGTCATTTCCGCTGGCAGGCTTGTACCAACTTGATTCATAGCATCAAAGGTTAATTGAAGTTTCGAGGGATCGTATGTAAGAGTGAATGAGGTGACAGTGGGGGGAACAGGCGATAGGTTAAATGTTATGTCTGTGACAATGCCGTAACTTCCGCCGCCTGCGCCGCGAAGAGCGAAAAATAAATCAGGGTTTTCATCGGTGCTTGCAGTTATTAGGTCACCGTTTGCGTTTACCATATTGACCGATGATATATGATCGGATGCTAAACCAAATTTTCGCCCGTATAATCCATAGCCCTATTGAAAGACAATGGTTATCGTTTTTGTGTAGAATAAAACATATTTTAGAGTATTCGAAAGAAACTGCTTACTCCACCCATGCTATGTCCGCCCACGCCAACGCTAGGACAACTTCCGGCCGGTATTAGAAATCCTGACTGACTCAGAGTGTAATAGATTGGTCCCAATTTGTTTCCCGCACCGATGACCGCCGTTTTCTTGCTATTATTAATGGTAATATTATTTAAATTTGCCAAGTCCACTACTAAAACGCCATCTCTACCACCCGTTCCATATTTTTCGTACGAATGACCACCTGATCTTGCAGTAATTCCAATTTTCAAGGTGGTAGCACATTTTACCGAAGTTTGAACATCTTCAACGGAGGTTGCGTAAACTATCACGGCAGGTTTAAAGGTGATACGTGTGTTCTCATCAATGATGTCTTGAGAATATACGGCATCGTTAGGAAACACCTTATTTCCTTTGACTGGATTTAGGCATTCTTGGAGAGTATCGGCGACTTGTTTCTTAGACGGTGCGGCATTGATAGTTAACGTTAAGCACAATATACATATACAGATCAATTTCAGAGACATTTTTTCAACGGTCGTCTCGGTGATAAAGTCAACAACTTATATATATATAATATAATTAAACTAAATTAATACTTCGTACTACTGTATAAAGTTTCAACCGTCCATCGTTCTATGAAACATTGGCATTCACACGCGCTAATGGACTATGATCTCTATTATTACTAATTACATCATTGGTTGGCGTCCGAAATCAGACTCCGTTGTTTTACGATCGCACGACAGAAATTCATAAAAGAAATAAACCACCAATAATTTTTTGATGCGAAATTCCCAAGTGTGTATGTGCATGCGTGCTAAGGCATTTTTTCCTTAATCTTAATTTCCAAGGTTCAAAATAGCAAAATATACTATTGTTACCAGAAAAGCCTATCTCATTAATATTGACGTCATGAAACCTCGTTCCAAATACATGATGTGATCTACGCATTCTAAGCTCCTTAATGTCGATTCTCTTCAAAAACTTTTGGTTTTTGCGTATTGTGATTAAATGAATTTCAAAGGTTTTCTTCAAAAATACGAATTTGTTAATTCAATTAAATAAATCATGATATTATAATATGTGAAACATGATCCATTTAAAATTTTCTAATCATGTGGGCAGTTATCACCCCGTAGAGTGCTTGCCGGTCTGCTAATCAATATCTACGGATAAGAATAAAAAAATTCTTTTTCTATAAATATCCATGACGGGACACCATATACCCGCGACATAAGGTCTATTTTTAAATAATGCATCACATTCATTCATTCATTACCCTTCTATTTCCATTTAAGAAAAATTTTCTATTCATTTAAGATTATATAATTCGCTATTTAATATTTTCATTTTATATATTCATTTCATCTAACATAATATTAATAGTAACGGTGTCTGTCGCAGAGATTCGCGTATACATTTGATTAAGGTGGCTTGGACATAGAATAATAGGTGATAATACAATGAAGTTAGATTACATAATTCTTTTTTTTTTAACAATTCTCACCATTGTCGCGACGATCGATACGTGACTTACGTCGCATTCCATTTCTCCGTTACATTATATACAGTATGATAAAATTTTATTCTTGGATTTTAGATTAATTTATTGGTTTTGTAATATATCAAAATGGTACAAATTATATAGATAACTGTAAATTATAAAGTGTATTTATTAAATCTGATAATTTGAAAAAAAATAATTTTGCAATATTTTATATACTGTATAATTAAAAATTATCAAATAAAAGTATTAATCAATTAAAATCAAATTTTTCCTATACAATTATTTAATGGTGATTACTGTATTACTAATTTATCAAATTCAAATTTTAAATTTAATCTTTGATGCCAAATAATAAATAAATTAATTAATAAACCATTATATAACATTTGTTGTAAAAAAAATTTGAAATAAAAATTTTAAATTACATTTTAATAAAAAGAATAAATAATTTATAATTAAATTAGTTAATATCAAATATTAAGTTTTAATTATATAATATCAAATTATATAAATATTAACATTATATGATAAATGTAAATATTATTATTTTATTTTATAAAGTATATTAACTTTTAATGTATTTTCTAATTTTAATAAATTAGTTTATATAAATAATTTATTGCTTTCTTAAATTATAAATAAATCAATATAATTATAATATAAATAAAATTCAATTATTAAAATAAAAAAATAATAAATATAAAAACTTTTTTATTAATTTCTGAATTATTATTTTTTTTTTTTAAAGTAGGTAAACATCATTTCTTTATTTTATTTGTATATGACAAGGTATACATCGTGA